>JAQGBH010000530.1:0-48643 GCA_034698265.1 Sminthurinus aureus
GCCAGAGCAGTGGCTATTAAAGCTAGCGTGACTCGGACCCCCTCGCCTTCGGATACGGATTTTATAAGAGTGTTGATTATGAATTTTCCACCTGAGTTGAAGATTCAACTGCTGAAATTTCGCCCGGCTCTTACTAAAGAACATGAGTTGGACAAAACTGACAAAATAGGTGTTGACGAGCAACATTGTCAGAGAAAACGCCTCAACTATCAAAAGACTGAAGAAACTGTAGGCATTTTGATAATCTGGCGGCAGAGACGAGTACAAAAGTTGAGAGCGACTCGGGTCCATGGCGTAAACAGCTGTGCCAGCAAAAACAGTGGAAATGGCGGGAAAACTCAAAGTTCTGGCAACAAAGTCATCCAGAGAAAATTTCGGTGGCCATGACAACAGCGGAAGAACTAAAGAGTCGAGTTCTGGCTGCAAGTTAATTAGAATCTGTGGTAGCGAGGCTGAAGCTGGATCTGAATTCGAATCCAAATTTGGACGTGAAACTGATTTTAAAGCAAACCTTACACCAAACAATTTTCCTTTTATCCCTGAAATTTAGAGAATTATTTGAAAAATATTAATATTTAGCGCCTATATAAATTCGCGCCTGTTTCAATAAATTCTTTCACCATTTTTTAAGAATATTCAATCAAAAGTTGAAAAATGTTATATTTTACGAGTTATCACCGTTAGCTCGCTTCTTTGTACTTTTTCCTTTGATTTGTCGATCCTGATTTTGAACTCGATCCCTCGCCCGCGCCATTGCCTTCAGCATCTTTTTTTCTAGGGGACTTTGCTGCTTCATAAAAATGTAGTTAAAGAGGATTCATGACGCATTCCATAGGATTTGCCGCAAACACCGAGACTCCGATGAGAAAAAGAGCTCCATAACAGACGCAGGCAGGAAAGTGAACGACGAAATGATCCCATCGGAAATATTTTTCTGGCTCCACAATCGACTGAATCAGTCTCACAAACATGTAACACCAATGAACAATCCAGAGCAAAAAGAAAATTTGCCAGTTCAAAACTCTGATTCTACTTGACTGCCTCTTAATTTTAACAAAGGGTGAAAACTTTCCTTTCTTCTAGTGGATGCAGAGTAAATTTACATACATGAAATCACTAGTTCCTTGATTATTTCAGTCAAACTATCTACAAAATTGTGCTGCATAAGACCACCCACCTAGATTTTGTTTGTCATCTAAAAGAGTTACTCTTTTGCCGGAAACTGAAAAAAATTCTTGGACTGGGACAATTTTGAATGTTCAAAGGTCATAAGCAAGACAATGCCACAAGTCAATACAATTTTGAAATTTTGAAATGGCATAATTTCTCTTGTGATGCGGTCTGGAAAACGAGCTAAATAATGAATTTTGTTTAATGCTAAAACCAAAAGTTTCCTTTCCATGATTCACTATTTTAGACTTTTGATTTTAACCCTTCTTTGAATCAAAATATCTACGGTAAGAAAAACGTTGAAAGTCAGTTTATGAGGACACTAAATTTAACTGGGGTAAAAATTTGGAGATTGGGAATGAAACTTGTAAATTATGATTTATTTTTTCCCGTCAATAACAGTACATGCGTTGCTTTTTCCTTTGGAATATTTTTCTCACGACTCAATTACGTATTTTATGTATGAGAATTTCATTGAAAAACGAGTAAAACCAAATTCCTTCAAGAACTCGAAAAAAATCAAAATCAGTTTTGCGGAATGTGTAAAAACAAACAATACTCCAAAAAATGTGCTGAAGAAGATAGCGTATGCAAATTTATTCAAAAAAAATTTTACAACGTTTTTCAGGACTCAGTCTGTTTGAAAAACTGTAACATAAAATATTCAAAAATTCGTCAATCGCTGACTTTTCAACCGATTTCAAAAAGCCCGACCATTCTGAAATTGCAATAACTTGTAGTTTTATAATTCAGCACAATATTAAACTTTAAACACCGATTTCGATCCGAAACCCGGGTTTTTGTACTTTGATACCCGGGTATTTTTAAAAAAACCCGCCAATTGATTTTTGATTATATGTGGCTTAAAGAGCATAAGATTCCCGTTCAGAAATAGTAACTCACGTGGAAATTGGCTTTTCCAGTCCTGAGAATCATCAGAAAACGTTTTTCTTGTTTCGCAAATATGCTTGACCTTTGACCGTTTTGAGCAACATCTAAACGTTAACCGATTTGGCTGAAATTTTGCAGGCAAGACACCCTTAGGTGTAAGTATAAAATGAGCGATGGGCCCGTGAGATTCGGTCACTTTTACTTTTTTTGGGCCACCCTACTACTTAACCAATTGGGGCGTGTAATAGCTCAAAATTGTCCATTTGATAGTTCAGCAGAAGAAACGTCTATGGAAAATTTTAAAGAGGATTTTTCTCTGACTCCTGACGATGGTGATGTAAGATTTGTTCAAGTAGTCTCCAACGGAGAAACCTTTTCAAGAAAGTGTTGTGCAGTCAACAGTGACACAAATGCTCAACCCGGGCTCAAAATCTCAAGCAGAAGAAGATGATAGTGAAATTTTACAACAACAATCATCTTCACCTTCTTCAACAGTTGTTGTAAATCCTACACGAAAGCGGAAAAAACAGGAAGAGCCATCATCATCACAATCTTCAATTTCTTCTTTGAATCAAATGTCACTCCAATCTCAAGCTTCTCAAGGACCAACATCATCTTCCTCTTCACGTAAAACCAGAAGCCAAAATAAAAATAAAAATCAGCAGTAAATATTATTTGTCCTCTTTATTTTTAAAAATTTTCTTATTATAATGATTTATACACATGTCAAATTCACAATTTTTTTATAACTATAATACAATAATAATAATATCGAATATTTAAAAAAAGACTTCCAGCTTCAAAATATTATACATTATACTTTCATTTTGTATATGTATTACTGTTTCAACTATTTCGATTTCTTTTTCTAGGTTAAATTTTACAATTTATAACTTGTGCTGTAATGTTTATGAACATATTTTAAAATAAAATGCTGTCTATCCTTATTTTGTCTGTGTT
This sequence comes from Sminthurinus aureus, assembly GCA_034698265.1. Lineage (NCBI taxonomy): Eukaryota > Metazoa > Arthropoda > Collembola > Symphypleona > Katiannidae > Sminthurinus > Sminthurinus aureus. The sequence goes on from JAQGBH010000530.1 coordinate 3,022, forward strand.
TATCAACGTGTCTACAGTCTAGATTTTTATGTTATTATTATATTATGTAAAATGAGAAAAATAATAACATTTGGTAACTTTTTTACTACATTTCAATGGTTGTTTTCTCTAGTATAATAACTATTTAGATACATACTATGTTCTCCTATATATATCTGTAAATATTTACTCATCAGAACGAGAAGGTAAAAAATTGAATCTTTTTTTTCAAAATGTTTCTTTGAAAAAACTACAGGGGAATCCCCAGTGCACTAACTTGAACGTGTTTTGTATTATTTTATCTATGTGTGTGCGACGGCAACTATTCTACTCCTTCTAACTTCTGTATTCTGTACATAATACATATTTTTTTACAGAGAAAATAGAGTAATCGTGCCCGTCCCTGAAGATATGCTCGTTCGAGACCTAATTGGACAAGCGACTTTACGCTATAAAAAGGCAACTAATAAGGTGAAAAAATTTAGTTTCATACTGTTTCATGTGTATATGGCATGATCGTAATACGCATATATAGGAATGGTACTACATTATATGTGTATTTGGATAATTTAAATTAAATGGATAAACTAGTAATAAGCTGCATTTATCACACTACATTGCAAACAACGATCTACATAAATCTATATGTACTGCATGCTTACAAATAAACAAGTTTGTGTATACATCCATTACATCATGCACATGCAACTAAACACGGCTTTTCACATTATAATATATCCATGAACTTGAGCACTGAGCTCCAAGACATTTGAAATATTAATTCACCATTTAAATAGCAAAAACATATCACGCCAATCTGTTCTGGAAGGAAAGAATAAAGGAGTTTACATGATTTTTTTTTCAATATCCAGTTCCATGTTTATTGGAATCCTAGATTGGCAAGTCAAAAAGTATTTTATGAAAAGAACCTCATTCATATGATCTGACATCTGACCAAAGAAATGCATGCCGAGAACTCCAAGTTAGGCAATAAACTTTTATAAAGGAAGAGCAGTTAACGATTCGGTACGGTATTTATTGTGTTTAATAGTGATCATTTACTATCCTGCCGTGTAGGTTTTTATTTCGTAATTTTAGTACGCACTTCACTCCTGTCAACTGTTTTTCATGCAGGCATGTGTCTTTTCACTTTTTCCTGCATAAAATTGGCAAGTTCAGTTGTTGTTAGAATCGTGGTTTTGGCTACTGTAAATTTTTAAATTTTTTGTATGCAATGTTCAGGATTATGCTAGTGTTTATTATTTTTCATTTAATAACGTAATGTGAGATTTTGATTTGGAGGAAATTCATGTTGTCGCTCAAAAAGGTTTTGTATTTTGTACTTTGATATTCCATACCAATTTACTATTGCACTGTTTACCATTTGTCACTAAAGAATTATGTTGGTGAAAAACTTTATAAATATCTTGCAATTTTTTTCAACGTCAAAATGCAGAATAAGTAGCGTGTAGTAAAAGGTGAAATTTGTGTGTGTTTGCATGAACATTCACGGTACATTGAAATTATTTGAAAATATCAAACAGGAAAAACTTTTGATCATTGTAATAAATACAACTTTTGCTTCCTTTCTAAGCCCAAGGCACAAACGATACATGTTCATATTTTGATGCGTTACAAGTAAGTCGGCTGACATGATATACGTGAACGATGGACGATGCTTCTTTCAGTAAAACCCTTTATAAAATACATCTAGAAAATCTGTAAGGGTTTCCCTCTAAGTTTTATGGTAGACTGTACATGAAATTCAAAACAGTGTTGTGAGTGCTGAATTTAATACAGGGAAAATGTTGAAGGGAATATTCTGCATGTACGTTCATTGATTCAGCATCAAAAATTTCTGTACCTTTGGGCTGATAATGAATTTTACAATCAATAATCAAGGAGAAGGAAAGGAGTCCAGTAAACATAAATTATAAAGATGATCTGGGCAAACATAGAGAAAGACTGCATTTGTACACATTGAGGGCGAAACAAATCAACTCTACTAATGAAGTAGCGCTGGTCACAACGAGATACAAATGGAATCCAGCTTACAGTTTTATTTTTGCTTGGATTTTCGAAACCTTTTATGGAATGACGATTTATGCAAGTCCTTCTGATTGCACTTTTATGTGGAAATTAACCTATAAAATATGGAACTGTTGAGTATTGCTGACATAGTGTCATAATATTTGAAATGGAATTGGAATTTAATTTAATGTCTGAAACAATAAAACATAACAGACATTCATATGTTTTCAAAGGTAAAAAAAAATTATAACCGATTTTTACACCGTATGATCATTTTGAGGGAAAATAAGTCTCCTAAAACAAACTGGTTTGTATGTTAATCAGAGACATGTATATGTTATAAGCACATTATAGTTGAAGACATATAATGTATTTTCTGCAATAAGCATAATAAAAAATTGATTGACATGCATGGATTCTTGATGATGGTAATGCCAACGGTTTTACGTACTTTTCATTTGACAACTTGGTGATTAGAAAAGCCAACAATATACACACGCACATAATCAGTAGATACTGTGAACAAGAATCAAGTTTGTTGGCGATTGGGATAGTTGCTCGTTGTCTCCTTTTCACTCGCTATTACGTACATCTTCGCATGGGCTCATTATCATGTGGTAATGATTGTTGTTTTTAGTATCATGGGATTACAAACAAACATACATGTTTTACAACAAGACAATAACATACATGTATGACCGGTCATCTGTAGGCATTCATCACGCCTCTTCACCCGAATTAGTATTGTGAATTTTGCATTTGTCTATGTAAACTCTCTTCTCAAATTTGTATGTCATGTAGGGAAAAATACATTACCAAAACAGAGGAAACATTGAAAATATATAAATTCATGAAGATGATGCTGAAATTGAAACTTGAATTTTTTCATATGCCGTAATTCGCTACATGTTATGTATATATGTATCGAAAAATCACAAGGTAAAAGTGCTGTACGTAGAAAATGAAAATGTAGCAAAATCACACATAAATGCTGATAATGATCTCCACCGGCACCGATAAATTAGTGATTCAGCACAATGATACAACCTGACTCAGTCTCATATACATATATGGTCTTAACAGGTCTTCACATCGTCATACTGCGGAGTAATATGAAACTTCTCCATTTAATTTGTAAATGGTTCAAAAGTAATTTTGCAGAAAAATAATGAAAAGTGAATACAATGTGCTTACTACTACTGCTAGATGCTACAATAAAATATCATGATGCGGTAATAGAGCTATAAAATATAGATTTTTTAGTTTTCCAAATTCCAAAGTGAATAAGAAAGTCAGGGAAAAGCGATGCAAATAAATGTGAAATCAAATAGAACACATGATAGATCATGTTTCATGTTAGATCAAATTAGATCAAATTGTTGTAAGTACACAACAGTAGAAAATATCAGGAAACCTCTGATCGTTTGAGCTGGATGTTGTTGTTTTTATCACTACAACTGGTAATGTAATTTAATATATAAAAGATAAAAGAGGTATGAATATGTTACAAAAACAAAATTGAAAATACGTTACATCATTTCATGCATTTTCCAAGTTTTGTGAGTGTGTGAATGAGATAAGTTTCCCTATCATATTGGGAAATCTGTGTGCTCTTACTTTGTATGTATGTATACATGAAATTCAGTTTGAATTCTTTCATGCTATTCTGTCTTTTACTTAGGGAATGAGTACAAAGTGTATGTTTTCAAGTAGAAGATTGAAAACAGAAAACGAAGGTGCGTGTTGTTGAAGAAATGAGATGAAGTGAAACGAATCTTAGACAGTTTGTTCATATTACATTATTATATCTTTTCTACTTTCAACTTATAGCAGCAGTATCATAAGAGATATTTTACTTTAAATGTTACCTCATACATGCAGACACCACCAAGTACATAAATACAAGTACTGGTAAATGAAATCTTTGTTCTTTGGAACATAAAAAATAGTCAAATCTATATATGCATTTTAAACAAAATGTTGTGGATATATCCATTATACATGTATGTATACATATCACATTTCATGACCAAAAGTTAAGATTTATCTACAAAGACAATCAAACTTATGTATTATCGTTTACCGTGCGCTCCATCAATGATGTGAATGATGATGGGAAAAGAATTGTGGATGAATCTGAGTTCTGACAAGAGAAATATGTCTTCAATGCTAGACTGTTTTCATTCTCGTTTTAATTGCTGAAAAACGCATTATCTAAACGTATTTCACAAAGAGAGATCTGGAATTCAATCTTAAAGAAGGAAGGAGGAAGACTTTGATGGAATTCATACACGGTATTTATTTACAATTTACGCAACTTTGATTTGTATGTATTATGTTTTATTACGTCTGAATGACTAAGAAGAGAAAATTCCATGTCAGATCCCGTGAGGACTTTGTAGAAATCAAAGATTTTATCATGATTTCCGTAGGGTACGGTATTTTTTACATATCATGAGCTTCTTTACTTCAATTTGTTTTTTCTTGTATTCTTTCTTTCTCAGTATAGTTGCATGAGACACAATGTCTCTTGTATAATCATCATTCTTTTTAATTTTGAAGAAAACATTTCAGGGGAATTCCATTTTCCAACATGGGTTTTGATTACTCGGTGGCATTCCATGTAGACGGAGTTGATTTTTTTTTTCATCTGAATTTCCTTGGTACAGTGATTTGGAAGTTGGTATGAAAATTTTGAACGGTGAAGGGTGCAAAACGTGCGAGAGTGTCAAGCATGAAGAAACCAAGATATCATTTGTAGATTTGACACAAAAAAAGTTCTGCATTTCAATCTTTAAATCTCTGTACAGACGTTTGTAAGAGTTTTCGTACATAATACGGGGAATACTCTATGAACTTTTGGGGGAAATCATATAAATTTTATCGTAAGTCTTCTTGTAGATAATACACAATTAAATAATAGATGATCCATCGCAAAATAAACAAATAAACATGCTAAACTGCCGTCAGTGACATGCAAATTTTATTAAATCCGTGGATCATTGCAAATTCTCGCAAGCGCCAGTTCGTAGTCTCAATTTTAATTTTTTTTATTCAGTTGCTTGATTAATTTGTACTAGGGAGATATTAGTTTTCCTAAAAGTAATATCGACTAAAATTTCTAACATTAGAAATACTAATATGCTAATACATTAAATTAATATCAGATTCTATATAAAGAGAATCTGGAAGTCAAAAACTTGTGGTTCTTCTCTCCTCTGTTTGTTATTATATCAACTTCTGCTTTTGAGTTGTATGTTGTATGCTTAATGCGTAGCCTTGCCTGTAATCAGGGTACACAAATTCAACTTCTTCGATGTGCACAAATGGTCATTTGGTCTTAGTATCACATAACGTAAAGGTTATTCCATTACTTCCACCAATTAAGATTAACGATTGACCTTTTTTCTGCAAATGTCAATGGAGGGAAATTAAAACCAGCAAAAAATTATGAACCTTTTACTCACATTTGCAAACACAAGTTTGCAGGCTCATGGCTCATGAGAGATACTGATACAGTTATTCTAATATTAATTGTTTACGTTTCATGTCTCTCAAACGTTGTGAATGTAAAAGAGCAAAAAGCAAACGCTAAAATTTCTTAGTTTTGATCCAGACGTAATTTCATGAAAATGACGAGGACAAAGTTCAATCATGTTATAGCCTCACGTTTCGTTTTATGATTCATGAGTTATTCCAAGTTAAGGAGACTGAATCATGTTACATATATCAGAGCCACATAGATTGTTTTGCATGTTTGCAAGAGGAAAATTCATTGACTATTTTCTTTAAATTTTTTTTTATTGCTTTTCTTCTTCTCCAATGGCTTTTAGGAGTTGAAAAGACCTCAGGTTTCTCATAATACAACTCTCAAGTACAAAAACGTTACTTTATTTTATTTCAACATCACTGAGCATGATAATAAAACCAAATTAATAGAGTGTAGAACACAATGCACCTACATATACACATGTGTATATGTTTTAGCAGTAAAAGCGTCAAAAATCTCAAGTCGTGATTATCTTAAATTGGGACAGGAATTAACATGATCATTGCAAATACCAGACTAATACAAAAATAGTAGTAGGACAAATGAAGAATGTGAGGAGATGAGCCGTAAGTTCAGTTTATTGCATATCCTTGCAAGTATGTAGTATAATATTAAAGTATATAGTATGCGCTATATGGATATTGTGTATTGTACCTATGTATTTATGAATGCAACGTATTAATAATAACTAATGACACAATAACACTTTCTATTAATGTTCATGATAACAACATTCATTGGTACATGCATTGTGAATGCCTATTATTATATAAATTCCATCTATTTGCATTTGATTTGGGTTACTATATCATCATAAAATATGTCTATATACATACATAATTGCCTAGATATAACCTATAATCTATAGTCTATGAACACTAACCATCTCTCCCTTTACTTTTTTTGTAATTTGTGCATTGATTCGATCTACTACAAAGATGAATAGACCTCTTAATGATATTATTGATGCTGACGATGATAATTATAATATTCTGACATTATAATTCCTACTACTTTAGCTAATGAGAGCTTATTTTTCTGTACACAAGCACGCATACCCCGTCAACTGGTGCTTCGTTTTTAAAACTGACTTGCTTTTATTTCATGACCTCTATGATAATATAACTGAATATATAATATATAACATAACATGTATATATATAGCATACAAGTACAACACGTAGCTTTGTGAGACATTTTCACCCGAAAATTCGTTGTAAAACTTTTCATAAGACCTAAAATGATGATGATGATAGAAAGAATATATTTGGATAGATGGTTCAATCGTACACCATAATGATTTGTAGCTTTTTGTTTGTGGTTGAATTATTGAAACAAAATTGGCATCCGCGTCTTTCAATAAATACCTCAAGTACGTTTGTCCTATTGCCATGTTGTGCTACTGTACTTTGTCCAATATTTAATGGATTTATCTTTGTAGCTGTTCTACATAGAGGGATTTGGATATAATAGGAAAAGTGTAGACAGCTAGTGTGTAAATGAAATATTGGTGGAACATTATGCTGAAAAAATTATTCACACATTTCATTCATTTATAATTTTTCTATGTATGCATAACGTATACACACACCTACCTTTTTGGGCTTACAAAAGTATTTTAGGTCAAAATGAATCGAATTGAAAGTTTTATATTGTGCTATATTATTTATGATTGCACTTTCAGTATTGACGGATGAATGAATGAATGAAATATATATATATACACATGTATTCGTACCTTAATATTTAATACTGTAATCATGAATGAGATGTGGAATGTGAATGAAAGAATAAGTAGATGCTCACAAGAATGGATTATGGTTAGGATAAATTTTCAATTTGTATAAATTGTTACAATTTTCATTGTAAGCTCAATGTTGTTTTTTGGTAGAATGAAGGTGAAATCGATGTATCATTTACTGAGGGTTTCCGTGATGAGTTCTCTATTACTGTAACGAATGGTTTCATAGGTCACATGTGCTCTTCTTCTTTGTACTCCTTTGTATTTGAAACGTCCCTTTAGTTCTCCTTTTATGAGTTGGACTATATTTTGAAGTACACAGTGTAAGGCAGGTAAATTAGGATAAATGATAAAGGTAAAATAATGCATGTCAAAGTCGTGCAAATGCATGTGAAATGTGTCTTCCGTTTCTTACGTTTGAATTTGAGTTTCATGATTTATTAAACTGTAAGGGTGATAACAAACTGATGTTTTCAGAATCTAACAAAAATATAAAAAAGCGTTGCAGTATAGAAAAGCTGAGAGTGATTTTCAGCTTTAAGAGTGATTCTAAACTCTAGTAGTAGTAGCTTAGATGTGCACTTGCAGAAGTGAAAATGCGCAATAATAGCTATTCGTATCAAGACGATAGATGTGTGGCAAATGACACAATAGGGAAAAGCCAGGTAAAGTAAGTCAGTCTCTATAGACTTTGTGTGTGTGTGTACGTGAAGACAATGATTTTCCGTTCATGTAAATGGCGATGTTAAAAAATTGATTTCCGATGGGCGTTTTATTTCAATAGTGCCGCACACTCTCTCAGAAGTCAGACCTGTTATACTTAAATATGTAGAAAAATCTACGTTTTTTTTACTTGATTACCTGAGAACCCTAGAATTTTCCACGTATACACAGTCAATAGTAATACCATCATCGTTATTCTGATTCATATTCTTGTTATTCATATGTGATTGGAAATGGAACCCACTATGTCTACTGATCTAGTATACAGCGAGGTTCATTTCATTTCTGAATCTATACGTCCGTGGGGAATGGATGTTTTAAGTACTATTTGCGTACGTTGTTATTGTTTTATCTTGATCGCCTTCTTTATATTTCTTTAATATGTCCATTATGCGTGCCATAAATTCACAGTAATAATATGAAAACTAAACTTGCACGTAAGTAAAATCAAAGACGATAAAGATTAAATGTGTATGTTTATGTTTTATGTATATTGTCAAACATGTGTAATGTGCACTTACTGTTAGAATTTGAATTTGGGTAACTGGAATTGTAGGTTTACGTTTTTTATATCGATACCAACTTAAAAAAACTTTCAAACGTTCTAGCGAATCCTACCTACGCAACGTTCCACTTGGAAGTTTTCAATCTGAATCACGTTTTTTTCTTCTACCACATGTTATTATGCGTGTAATGCAAGTGTGTGATTGTGTCCTGTTCCGATTTGAAGTAGACGTTTCCGGTGACAAAAGCTACTAATAAAAAGTAAAACAAGGGTTCAAAATATGCAACTAATACAAAGGACCTCAATTTCAAGTTCCTTGTTTAAAGCTGTAAATTATAAATTTCTGTAATTATTCCTGATGTTTTTGTTACAGCTGTTATTGTAACTATAAATATATAAATCTTAATTATCATAATAACAATATATATATCATAATTTAATATCATAATTTTTATTATACTATTGTGATTGTAATTGTCGGCTGACCGTATTAGTTTATTTAAGTATGTGAAGACAATTTTATTTTATTTCTTCATAAGCGATAGTTTAATGAATGTGTACCATGAATAGTAAGTGCTAGTTATTTGGTAATTAATTATAGACTTGTCATATAATTCTGTATATTATACGTATCTTCAGTTTATTTGTTGAGCAGTATGACAATACTACTACTACTACTACTACCAATAATAATAATACTTCACGTACTCCTATAATATATATGCAACTGATGCAATTTTTATAAGAGTGAAGAACGACGCAATTTCTTTTCATTCCATTTGAAAAAGGAAGTTTCCTTCTGCTGCTATTATAATACTCTTCATCCGTTCCCTATACTAGCTTCTTTTTATACTAGCCAGGTAAAATGGCACATGTAAGTTTAATTTCCCTTAGACTCCCTCATATTCATTACTCGATTGTAATGAAACTAGTAGATAAAGCAACAGAGACAAACCAAAATTCATCAAGAGACCGAGCTCATTTTTCTACGGATACTGGACACGGCGTCACTTTGTTATGCGTACATAAATGTGTCTATATAGAGTGTAGAGTGTATTAATAATTAGATTTTGACTGAAAACTTTAACGACACATACACACATACATGTGTGTATACTGCATACAGACAGAAGGAGCGACTTGTATGAAAATAAGTAAATAAAGAAATGAAAGCGAATGGAGTTTAGAGTTTATTTGTTGTGTGGGGTGGAAATTATATTATATTTTGCAGGTGAGCGACAATGACGATGCAGGTTGTAGGAAGGTGTACAAATATGTATGATACATGTAATAAAATATAATGCATATTTTATTTTTGTCGTTTGGCTTTTGAAAGTGTTTCTTATATAAGTCTTGTACAAGGTCAAGTTGTCAACCACAATTTTAGAGAATTTCGCTACGGTCCGCTGTGCTACGGTTAGATATTAAGACTTTGTTTCCATCTTGTAGAAGTCTTCACACTATCCCACAGACACACGATAAGCGTCATGGAAAATCTAGAAAAACTCCAGTATTCCAGATCGTAAGAGAAAAAAATAAATTTTATTTTGTCCCAGTCATACTGTTCCTAATAGCCTTATACATGATGTTTCCAAGGATTGGGGGAAAAAAAAGAATCCATACAAAATACAGATGATGATTTTTTACATTTTGAATGACTGATGGCTATTGAATTTTATAGAAAATATCATATACTCAACTATATAGGAATCTTTATATGAAATCAAAATCAGCGATATTAATCCGATTGACTATAACTTGAAGGGATTTTTCATGTCAAGTAAAAAAAATCATTAATTTGTACTCCGACGCATGTTTAAATAAATCCGATCAAAATGGATTAATGTGACTGATAATTTTGTTTTACAAAGACAACGTAAAAGTAACATAGTGGAATTTACTAAAAACTTTTCAATGTTTATCGATGCATTTTATTTGGCCTCTCTACCTTGCTGTCTTTCTTTCGATTTGGTTTAGAAGATGGAATTTGGTTTCGAGAGAGAATATTTGTTAGCTCTGTCTGTGAATGTAAACGCATGTATTTATATGGTATTTTTTTTCAAAAACTTATTTCTTCATGTAATAGTGGTTGAATTACATATCGGAAAATACGATAACAGTATAAATACATAAATTGGATTATTGATTATTGGAATGAAAACCACATAGAATGATTCTATGGTTGACTGTTAATTTTTGTATAGCTGTAGAATTTTATTTCTTTTATCAATTTTTTCATTGTCTACTACATCAGTCTGTTTGTTTGGTTTGTCCTTTGTGGTTTGATTCTGTTCAATATTAAAACTTGACTTTTTTTTAATGAGTTAAAACTCAATCCTTGCAAGATCATATGCATTACAAATTGGGATATGTATTTTTTGCCTTTTCATCCACATTCCTTTTTCATTACAAATTGTTCTAGAAATTTTAGTATTTTATATTGGTATATTGGATTGGGTTGAGTTGGATTATTTTTCCGTAACAGATTTATGGCTTCAATCAAAAGTTTTATTTATGCATTATGTATGTATGTATGATGAATAGACTTGAATGAGTAGTGGCTGATTCTTCAAGTAACGTTGACGTAATAGGCTTGGTAAGACGTCTACAGTATTTATAGATATTTTATATGTTGAGAAAAAACATGCTTATGATTTGTAATTGTATTCAAGTTTTGAAGCTGACGAATATTTATGTATGAGTAGTGAAAATGAATGAGCGCCTTTTGTGATGTTTGATGGTGACTCATGCTTTTTTGTTTTCAATTGAATATCATTTCCAAACGACAACACATTGTTTTTATTCTCATTATTATTGTTTTAAAAATGTATGGACAGTTTTAAAAGTTTTGTTTGACTATTTGCGTGCATAGTGTGTAATGTGTAAAAATTCTTCGTATACACATTACATATGATAGTATATATGATAGTGCTTGAGTTGACTCTGACAGGTTTTATGTGTATGTGAATAAAATGTGTGCAAAACTCATTCATCTTGTGCACAACAAGTGTATCAAATTGTATATAATATGATCCCTATGAACAATATAATATTTAAAACGCACAGATAAAACTGAAAGAAATGGGTTGTGGCTTTTTGGTACCTTCATCTCAAATTGCTTTGGCTCGAAAGAATGTAACAAATGTAACAAATAGTCCCATATCCCATACTCGATACTACTATACTCATGCCGACTTATCTTGTATTTTTTTTCTTTGTTAAACATTGAGTTGAAATAGAAAAAGAAAGTAGTGTAATGCGTGTGAATCTAAAAGTAATATCTGTAATACTGATGGATTTTAAAAGTAGTGGCTTACAAAAAAATTGGCTTATATCTTTTGAATGATTGTAGAGGTAGTCATGATTACAATTATAATTATAGGTTTATGTGCGTTCGAGGATGAGTTTTTGACTAGAATGCTAGAACAAGTATTAGAACTTGTGGTTAGGCAGCTGTTTGTAGTTTTGTTTTCTTGTAATTTATAATTTAGTCTTCTTTGAACCACTTTCAATGATATTCTTTTATTCAGTGATTAAGAATCATTCAGCATAAAATTAAAACAAAATTTGATAGTTAGTGAAAGTGATACCTCGAAGTAACTGACAACTCATCATCAAGTTCATACAAATTTTCTTTGACTTTACTACATGGTTATGCAATCCATTTCTTTGAATTTTGCAAGCTAAGAAAATATACTATAAAATTTACATGTAAATATTTGTATTTTGTATTCATATCGGCTAGTATTTGTAATTTGTAGCATTATTTCAGACCAGGATTGTTTACATGCGAGCCTACAATCTGCATGGCCTTGGTATGTCTATTTTTACTGTTACCTCTGCACTCACTATAAATTTGATATCTGACATTTAAAAGGGACGCAGAGTTCATTGTAGTCATAATTAGTTTCAGCCGTTACAACCTTAATAAAAAATGATTATGTATACATAATATATATACATATACGGTGTAAGCGAAGGAAATAATAACAAAAATATAATGGACAGCATATCTTCAGTTGTATACGAACGCTCTACTTTGCATACTCCGTGTAAAATGTGTGACAATTACATTGGCCATCATAAATGAATAATGAAACGACAAAAAATTGTAAAAAAAAATTGTTCGTTATCGTTGTCATGTCTTAACATGTAATGATAATCTCAGAGACTTTGCAGACTTTTAACGAGCCGTAAGTCTATACGAATGAAGTATACAAAAGTACAGAATAAGGTGAAGCGTTGTTCTGCGATGTGAAAAAATTCATGACAATTTTATGAACAATGTTCTCGTGTCAGAATTCAGAATCAGTATAGGAAATTAGAAGTTAGGTAATCTAATAAAGTATGTCGGTTGGTTTCAAAGCCTAAAAGATGTCAGAACAAATTTTGCTGAATATAAAGGGTATTAAAACATACACTGGAAATTTTATTTCCATAATATGTATGTAATATCATTTGTTTGCATCTGATGTCCGAGTTACCATTCTTTTAGGTAACCTATACACAACGAAATCTTATAGAGTTAACATCACTCCAGATTCCAGAATATAAAAATACTGCACATTTAAATTTCAGCTGTATTGGATAATTCATTTTTAAACTTGCTGCAACTTCCATGGGTTCGTAGTTAATGCTAATATTATGTCCTAATTGGATAAATGAAATGAAACGAAATGGATGTGGTAACTACATACAGTCGTCATTTTACTCCTGATTTTATGACGGAAAAGGGTACAAGCTTGTTATTTTCATCGTAAATTCTTCTTCTTCTTGCCATGTACTTGGGATATAGGTAGTACATATACATGTATATTATAATATGATATAATACCAGTTTTTTCTGTTTTATATTTAATCCTTGCCTAAATGATAAATATTACTTTAATTTTCCCATAAAGTTTTATATGCAGCAATTTGAAAATTGTATAGAGTACTGTTGTCTGTCTTCTGTACATATACATACGTACAAAAGATGGATCCGAAATCTAATGTAACAGGTAATGACCAGCTTAAATGTTTAATATAAATCCCATACACCATATAGATATATAGCCTGTAACGTATATATCTTTATAACAAAAGTACTTAAGATTGATATACGCATAGTTCACATGTACATGTAGTTTGGAGAAATAGATTTAAAGCGTCTTTGTAATAGGATTTTTCTGAGAATCTCAGAGGGAAAGAAGTAAAATAAATGATGAGTCGACTTGATAGAACTACTAGCTACATGTGCGCATGATGTAGGAAACTAAGAAAACTTCTTGCTGTTTTATGGTCATATGCTAATTATTGTACATGAGAGGCTTTTAACAGTAACAGAGTTTAAATTGTTCTTCTATGATATACGTCCGATTCTCATTATGTATACACACGAAACACGATACATAAATATACATGGTACATGGATAGTATGCACAATGTACAGAAGTCTACAGAAGTCGTCATCCTCATGGTTTTTGCCTTCTTTCTTCATTGTCATATGTATGTAGAATGTAGAGTGTAAAGGATGTAGGCGAAGAAGTTAATGATAAATATCTGTGTATGACAACGTGTTTTACCATTATCTGAATTAATCTTCCAATCACGTTGCTCGACCATCAAATTAGTCAGATGATACATCAGTAAAACTTTTTCTCCTCACAATACAATACAATATAATACAACATACAATGCCTATGCAAAACATAAGAGTTAATTTTGTTCTTTCAATAAAAGTAACATAAAAAAATTCCTTGTAAACAATTCAGTAAACTTCTGCTCCATATTAAATTGTTCACTTGACAGTACACGTTTGAGAATCCTACTGAGTGGTTTTTTTTTTTGCTTTTTCTTCTGCATGTGTATTTATAGTTTTTGTTATGTTATTTATTTTATTAATGTGTACAAAGGGAAACCGATAATGCTGACGTATGAAAGATATACATGTTTGCGTATGTATACATACTTTGAAAAGGTATGAAAATTCCTATCATGTCCGTTAACATTGTTTATGAAATATTACGAGCTTAATAGTAATAGTAATTAAACTATACCGTTTCACATAGTTGTGGATTGTGCATGTTACATCCATACACGAGACAGAACGTAGTTGTAGATACAGCTCTAGTCCATTTAAAACAGATTTTGATATAAGTTTTCATACCACTTTAAATTTCAGTGTACATTGCACATTGTACACTGAGAGTCTAGAGTCTTGACAATTCATCTTGGCGAAATTTCGTGCTTGTGGTTTCAGGTTGTCTGGATTGTAAACGTTTTAACCTACACTCCGTGTTGCATAATACAGCAACTTAAAGGTTCTGATCCCTCATAAACCCGCAGAAAAAAATGTAGTTTTTTACAATACAAAAACTAAGAGGCATCTTTTATATATATATATAAATATATAATATCATATATATATATATGCATAAATGCTTCATAATATATCTTAGATGGCCAGAAGTTACCGATGTGCATGTGTATATAAAGTTGGATTTACCAGTAAAGGGTAAAATGCATTTCAGACTTCATTATCAACTTTAACTTTTGACAGTAATCTAGTTGACTAAAGCTATTAGACTTTGAGGGTTTACCATAAGAAAGAATAAAAAACATTCTTACAGTTGACTACATTAATGAGAGGAGAAAGACCACTATCGTACCGTTTTGCATGAATGCAATGCAATTTGAAATGATTTAGCAAAAATTGGACACGCTTCCCTATGGAAAAAATGGTACATATTATAGTAGATAAAAATTATTTATTGCTTATCATGATTGTATAGCATAAAGTTGTATGTAGGATTACTTCACTTGACGAGTTTTACGTACAAGATCCAAGCAATTTTTTCATAACTTGTACACTGTACACGGTGCAGTGGCTTTATTCATGATATAATATAGGATTATGGACAAGGTGGATACGTAACTTGTACTTCATAGTTAAAATCAGTATTGGTAGTTTGGAATATGCAAGTAAGGGTTATTTTTTTAAGTTATGGAATGATGACGGCGATGACTGACGACAAAGTATAAAGTATAAAATCTTTCTAGATAAAAATACAAAGGAAGTTGTGGTTAGATTTTTTTTTCGTGGGTACTGAACTGCTGTATTATTATTATAATATTTATATGTTTGGATTTTGTACAGAGAATTCATGAGATGGATGGGTGTTGTCTTGTAGTCCTTCGAGAGACATTGTTTCTCCCTGTACTTGTAGTTTGTAGTACAATGTTTCAAGTTGCATATTATTCGTCTTCTGTCTTTATACATTGGTTTTTTTTGTATTAGTTAGTTAGCCTATGCCACTGTATGTACAATGTACAGCTATAGAATAGAAAACAATGCTGTAATCCAAAAATTTGCATGTCATTTTGAAAAATATTGATGTTCACTGTTCACTGTATTTACTAAAATATGTGAAACGTATTATACTCCTACAAAATCGCTGTGTTCAGTATGCATTCTTTGATACTTGTATTAATTAGAATGATAAAAAAAGTTAAAAGGCATACTAAAATATCCTCCCTATTGTTGTTGTCCACACGAGATTGCTGTATAATGTATAGTGTTTCCGATTTTCACATATTGTGAGGACTAAATAGTTTTTGAATACCAGCTTACATATTATGTAGCTTTGTCATTGTTCCACAAGTAAACTTTCCAGTTTGGAACAAACTCATGGTCATTCTGCCATGGTCCAATAGAAACTTGTGAGGAATATTAGATTCAAAATGAATTCAATTATCAGTTATTTTTTTTATGAGAGCTGAAGAGTTGCATGTAATTATCCAATTTGGTTCACATTGGTTGTTTTTATTCAACAGCCCAAATAGAAAAACAAACTCCGGAAATATTTCATTAGCTGTGTTTGATCAACGCAATAATGTAGCATCATATAAAGACAGACTTATCAGTGCGTACGAGGTTGCTTCTGAATTTATTTTTGATGACTGATGCTGTCTGCTGATCGAGTATCGAGATCGAGGCGACAAAGAAATGAGCAGAAGAGTGTGATGTAATCTGTAATTTTATTAGGATAATAGTCAGGGTTGAAAAAAAAACGTTGTTGAAGAATTCTCTCGTTCCTTCACCTTACTTATATATAATTGTGCACATGATTTGGCTATTTTAAAATATACCTCATTAAACTCGGCATAGTTGTCTAGTGCTATAATAATACAGGGTACATAAGCTAATTTTGCACAGTGAACAACGACATCAAGAATCAAGACGGCAACCACTGACGACAGCTGACAGTAACATATTGCACAAATATGCATGTCGTTTTTCGCTCAAAGTCTGCTGTATATACATCTGTGTAATGTGTAATTTGTACGGGTAAAAGTATATATGAACAGAGAATATTTGCCATTTGCTGTGTTAGCCATTTCCAAATTTGGACTGTTGTACACACACGCCTTTTGAAGTTTTGGTTTTTTTTCTCTCTTTCTCTCTTGTACACTTACCTTGTCCCCTGTGTGTAAGTGTTATGTGGAATTACGTTGTCTTTTGTAAATATACGTTGCATTGTAACCTTATCGTTCAACGACTTATTATCATCCGGTCAAACGTTGACATGAATTGAGATTTGATTAGGATTTTATTCCGTCTACACATAAAACGTCTGTCTACTATCTCCTATCCACAATGACAATAGCTACAAGTACAAAAACTAACAAAGGATTTTATCCTCCACTGAGTGTACTAATACAGGTGTGTTTGTACTTTATAGTTTATAGATCTCGGTGTACAATGTAAATGTTCATACCACGTATATTATGTTTCAGCCTTACACATACAACATACATACATGTACTAAATTAGATCGATCGATATATTTTCTAGTCTGAGGTTTTCTACACGTTCATATCAGTCGCCTCAAGTATCAAGTATTGTTTGCTGACAGGAGAGTGTCAGTGATTGCGTTTGCAATTTACTTCCTGTTTCAGAACTAAAACAAACATTCTAACAAGAATATGTAATAGCGTAGTCTTTTAGGCATACTCCTTTCTCTCTTTCTCTTTCGGCATGTGATGTGTGCATAAGTCTTATAGTTGTATTTGTACTTGTATATGACTAGGATTAGAAGAGGTTGGATTTATGAATGCTCTCATTCTGTTCCCTTTGTCATTATGTACCTCTTGATTCTTGATGCTTTTACAATTGTGGAGCAAATAAATTGCTTATAATTTTTTATTTGAATATACATATTTTATGTTTTGCCAAAAATGCATTAATATTTGGTTGTTATGCTGGCAGAATTTTGAATTCTGTAGTTTTTTCGCACTTCCATTTCCATTGACTTTATGAATGTGTAGGATGTATCAGATGTAAAGTCTTGATTTTAGATAAGTTCGTGTACAGAAATTTTTAAGTATTCCTGTGAATTTACTTTTGCGTACACGATGTACACAGTTGATCAGGCAAGCTTTTTTATTTAGAACAAATGAGGGAAAATGCGAGCAGTTTGTACTAATTAGGTGATTTATTTAAAGTAGTTCAGATCCATTTAACTGTTCATGAAGTGGAATTGTATTACTGCGTAATGGCGCAGTTTGTTGTTTCTAGTATTATTATTATTATGACTCTATTTTCTAGACATATTATTGTACATGTACAGATGTATTCATAGGCAAAGTTTGCCATGTTACCTGATTATTAACTGATTACTCATGCTTTTCGTACGTATGCTGATTTTTAATTTAGAGAATATCAGTAACATGAGAAGGTGAAAAAACAAATTTTGATGAGCTGTCCATAATTTTTTATTTGCAATTTTCTCCAAAGATATGAAGGTGATATTACAAAATATTAGAACGAGAGTGTATATCAAGAATTGTTAAGATTATGTGCCAATGTTATTCTTAAATTTCTCCTAGATGAAAATGTATACGGCTTTGCCCGGAAGAGTATATAGAAAAGTTATAAGATCATTTGTTCTGATGATAGAACAAATTATGAACAGAATAATGGGATGAAGAAAAGTCAATACGACGCACTTTAAAATGTATCTACTTTAAAATGTATCTATGTTCTGTCTCGTTGTATTTGAAAAGATTGCTAATGTAATCAGAAGAATTTCTCAAATATGGCCAGGATATGATTATTATTATTATTATTATTATTATTATTATTATTATTATTATTATTATTATTATTACTACTAATATTTGCCGTAGTTGAAGGAGGAGGGAGTGTATGCATATGAAATGTGTAACACATTTTTTACATGTACTCTTTATATTATACGATTACATCGCACACTACCTCTTTTGCCTTACTTTGTTCGTACTCGTGATGAAGTTTTACTTTACTTGTTGGCTTGAATAAATGCATTTGACTGTGTACCGTTATTTTATTGACCAGTGGAATGATAAGGCTGACTGAACTTTATTTTATTTTCCCGTGTTCCTTAGATTTAGTTTTAGTTGGTTTTTGTTTGTTGATATAATGTCTAGTACATTTATCATATACTGTACATTCCATATTTCGTATTTTATATATTGAAATGTAATATTCATATTGTCTCTTTTGCATCAGTAAGTTCATCTGCAGTCATCATGTTCATCATGTCAAGTAGATGACGAGTACATATAATATGACTGTCTTTGTAGTTATCTATACATCCCCCTCATCATCTGTGTTGTCGTCTTTGTGAAAAGGAGACTCAAGTATGTATCATGTATAAAGTCGGCTGTTGAAGTCAAGATTCATTTCAAATGAGGATGAGAACAAGATGATGTTCGTCATGATGATTCGGCTACTGATGAATAGAGAAGATTGCATAAACATCAAGTTGCATTAGTGTAATATCAAGTTTCTCTTTGTCTCTGTGTCATTCTCTGCATTCGGCATTTTTTATGCACTGCCAACTGTCAACCTTGTTGGAATACCATTTGTGGACATTCAAGTTCATGTTGTGTTCTGTTTTTTGGATGAGTTGGTTATGTTGCAAATTATATAGCATTTCCTTATGGTATGAAGGTACAAAGAACAAAGAACGATATAAGATGGTGTCATTTTTGTTGTATAATATGTATTCCGTATATTATGTTTCGTAGGCAAGTTGTATGTTATAAAATTATTTAGTACTGGCTTGGAATTTCTTCGCCCAACTGAATTAAGGCTGAATACTGTAGAATGTAGGTAAAATAAATGAATGCAGGATGCGGGTTAATGTGGGACAATTTTCCTGATAGCCCATCTACACTTTTCCCGTCCATCTTCTTTTGCATACTTTTACATGTACAATATATACACGTACATCCATTTCCCTGTTTTTCCATTAAAGCTTAATGTGTACTCTACCAAAACTCACAAACTTGAATCTTCGTCACTATTGTTATTGTTCTGTCTCTCATCATCATACTTTATGTAAATGTGAGGTAATTCAACGTGAAATTTACCAGGAAAAGAAACAAATCTCTTTCATTTCTCTCTGTTGAACATGTAAATCGTGAGACAGCAGCAGCGGCGCTTTGCCGAAATCCGAAAAGCCCAATAACGAGTCTGAGGTATATGCTAAAATGTGGAGATTGTTTTGGTTAGGTATATAAAATATACAAAATGTGTACAGTGAGCACATTTTGTATATTTTCAAAAGTGTTTATTACGTATGTATTCGAATTGCTGATTTGGGATTAGATAGAAAGTGAATGTGCCTGCACGAAAGTATATTATGCATTTGTACTTGGGTGTTTCTTCACCCTGACCGATTGCCTTAAACTGTTATAGGAACATGAACTATTTAAAGTGATCTTATTCGTTTTACCGTGAGCAACGTGTGTGTGTCTATGTGTTTTTGTGTGGTATGATGCGTAAGGCTTCAAAATCAAGAATCAACAACCAAGTGGAAGCTCTAAGCTCTTTCATGAATTGCTGATACCAAAGGGAATCAAAATTCAACATCAAGTTCAGCTAAAATGCTTTGTCTTTCAGCTCTCATGAGGATTTAAGTTTGGCACTTGCCACCACACACATTTAGGATTTAGGAAGTTCCTACAAATGAGGCATAAATAGACGGTTGAATGAGCAAATGAGTAAGCGAACGAGAGTTTAATTTTATCTTTTGTTGTTTCAATTCCAGTATTTATATTATTGCCATTCATCCTTAGTGTTCAGTGCTCAATGTTTAAGATTATACATTCTAATACCCTTTAGACTCTAGATTGAGAAAGAGCTGAAAATACAAAGTATTTGAAACATCATTAAGATTTGAGGGAATAAATTAATTTAGAAACTAAGCCTATTATCTATGGCATTATAATAAGCCGATTATGTGTATTTTATAAGCGTTGTTTTGCTCTAATGTAAAAAAGGAAGAATGTTATCATGCATACCATGAAGCAGCAAGGTGGTAGGGAACGTATAATCTTAAGAAAGGGACTGTGTTCTACGTTCTAAGTTTTACTCCTGGAAAAGATTTAGAGGATTTTGATATACTTTCTTCGTCTTATACAACTGGACCTTTTAAAATCAGAGCGGAAATGACTTTTATGGTCCAAAATGTGGAACACTGCAATGAAATATAAAGCAAGTCATTCACCCATCTCAATACACTGGAATGGATTAGGGTTATTCTGGTCTTTAACAAGAAAGTCAATACTCTCTTGTAAAGTTTGATAACAATTTCTCAGAACAGTTATGATACATTGAGTCAAAGTTTAGAGTTTGGAGTAACAAGATTTATCATTGATTATTTGATATTTACAGTTACAATTTACTGTGTGTAAGTATAGTGAATACTCTATTTTGTTTACTATTGTTCAATTTTCAGTAAATAATCAATATTCTGCCGTGATTTATCATTACCATCGTATGTAATATCCACTTGTTGTGTTTTTCTAATGGAATATGTAATATGTATCATTCTTCTACACTGTACTCTGTACATACTCCATATATGCATGTAAATTGTATATATACAATGTACATTGTATGCTCATGAAATTAGTAGTAACATGAATATAATTATTATTAATTTGCGGGTACTCACATCAATATTGCACACGGCACAAAATGATGGTCAGACGTACGAGCGTGGATTATGTATACGATATAATTACATAACCGTAAAACAGGAAAAAGTTTGCATACATGTATAATGTAGAAAAGAGAGTCATGCTACAAAATTGCCATAATTATTATTATACAATATTACATATATATACATACGGTGGACTATGGAGAGTACAAATGTAAAGTGATTTGAAAATGCTCAAACATTCTTCTTCGTCTTCGTTTTGTGGTCCGTGGGCAATGGACATGAAAATTGCCAAATAATTATTTGCTGTGTATAGTACAGAGAAAGAAAAGAAGATGATGCCCAGCACACGTACGGCGTTCTTTCCTCGTCTTTTTTGCATCCATCGGGTTAAGCAGTAAAGAAACGACTTACTACTTACATGTACCTGCATAAGATATAAGATACTCGTATATTGTAAAATAATTGTACAATGTGTAAGCACATGTGTATTGTATACATGTATACATGTATAAAACTTTAACCACTGCAAACTGAAACTGAAGGTTGCAGGGTTATATCTATGATCTTTCCCCATTATATTTGGGTTAGAATAGAAACGAAGACGGGAGAGCATCTCAAAACTGGTCTGAATGAGCAGATCTTTGTACATTCATATAGTTAGGTAAGGATAGAATAATTATGTTGTAATGTTATGTGTGGACGTTATGTTGGTTCTTGGTGGGGTATGATATTTCGTATTTGCCTTCCAGATTATTTATTGTGAGTTAGTGTGTGTGTGCACACGGGGTCAGCTGGCTACATTTTTTTTCTCCCCTAACGAATAAGGAACGAGATTTTGTATCCGTTTCATAATGTAATAGGTAATGTTCTTGTTGAACGCTCTCTCATACTCTGTTACAGTAATAGATATTAAGACTATAGGATATAGGATACGGCCACACACTCACCCACTGTATAGATTATATTTTGACCAAACTCCATACTCCATACTAGACCAGAACAGGCGTCAAAGTGACGGCTGGTTGACGATGTCAGGACGATTACTTTTTGTTCATGGAAAGGGAAGGGAAAAAAACTTTTTTTGACTAAGATTTATTCACTTGTTTGTTTCAAGGAGAAGAAAAATAATTTTTTTTTCATATTAGTGTTACCTATTTGTATTTATTGTTGTGTATTGTTTGTACATTACATAATATGTAATATTAAATCAGTGCGCTGTTTTGTCCCCCTCCATTCCATTCCATGTAACTAAGTTTGAAAGAGCATGATACTATTTACATCTTTACAAGCTTCTTGGTACAATTCTGTCTTAATTGTTAATTGAACTAAGCAAAAGTCACTATACATGGGAATTCGAAATTAAAAAATTATTAATATTATTTTGTCGCAGTAGCATATGTACAATGTACAAGCATATACATGTAAGCGACTAAGTACATCAGATTTTACTTACTTATGTTTTGCTCTGCACACTGTAGATGATTATCAGTTGTCAGGGTAGCCCATTTACGATTTAAAGTTGAATTTGGAGTGAAAAGTCAAGTCAGTTTTAAGTGAGGGATTGAAGACTTTGGGTGAAGGACAGGCTGACGTTTTCCTAAGCTGACGTTTTCCTAAGCTGTACCGTTGTAATATATCTACAAAATATCTAGTATCTATAGTGGTGTCTATGTGCGTACGAGTCTGATTAGTAAAATTCAAATCAAATTATTTTCCGGAGGAGCATTGAATGCTCAAGTTGAAGGATGTCGACTAGACAGAATACTAATAGGATAACTGACCATTGAGATGCCGCTCCTTGTCTCTAGTGTCTATTTTCTTCCCTATAACCAACTCAATACTAAATGTTGTTGTTAAACCGTGTAACCCCTGTCTTCGCCAGTATAATTGTCTTCAATGTATATGGGATCCGTCGGTGTAATATCATATACATCAAATCTAATAGACTATTCTGTATTCTATATCTGTTCACGTGTAGGAAAATTGAATAAGAGGCAGACGGATGAAACAGGCCAACATAATGAGCGTATACATATATAAAATTGTATGATGGGGAAAAAAGAACTACTGAGCTTTTGTTCGTTTTTTAAAACTTTTTCCCCTTTTAGTTTTTGTAGTTCTATAGAGGATGTTGTTGTTGTTCATGTTATAAATGATGTAAATGAATTTAAAAAGTATAAAGTGTGCATTTGTGTCTACACTTTTCTCACATTATTCAATTTTATTCAATGACTAGCATACATAGAGCAGGGGTTTGGCTTTACACTGTACAGTGTACAAGCTATGTCTAAAAATTGTGGTATGACCTATACACAAAACAGTAAAACTACCTGATTTTCATTTAAAAGCTTTCATTTTCATGAATTATGTAGGAGAATAACAATGGTCAAAACAGACAATACCTTTGTGGAAAAAAGAGGATGGAAAGTGTAGCAAAAGTTGATGCTACCTGCAAATTTACATTTTAGCTGGACATTCGAAAATTTGGAGGATGTGAACATTCTCACTGTATTGCTTTGTACAGAGTACAATACTGATACTTATATATTATACAACCTTTGTTAAGTTTATGTATAATACTATATGATATGTATTGGATGAAGACTGAACAGGTATAAAATCAAATCTAGGTTAGAAGGTTTATATGCAGCACATACATTCAATATAATTACAACTTACAACCTTTAGCACTTGGCACTGTAAAATCTATAGTATTTCAAGTTTAAAAACTGTCGTATCTTTAAAAGATGGATCTCTGCACAAGTTAAAGCTTGTTTTGGGTGTTGTGCGGAAGTTTTTATGTAATCAAAAAAAGATTTATTGACAAATCTCAGCACACATGTTGACAATCATGTATTTAATATGTTTCAACTTAATCTATGCCCTTGATCCCTGGGAGTAGGAGTAATATTTCACATGTAGAACTTTTTTTTGACTTAATTCATGTGAATCAAGAATGTTTCTATAATGTGCAAAAGTATGACCGAATCAATGAAGGAGATCGCTCTACATTTGGTAGTGGAAAATGGAATTAAACCTTTCAATTCATATCAAAATTTGTTATTGGTGATACATTTGTGGATAAAAATTTGTCTTTTTGACGACAAAGCACAAATGCGCTTGTCAATGACTGTAATCAGAACCCTCAAGCTTTGTTACAACTCTTATGAAGTGCGTCATGTTCTTTGGTTTCATGGAGGGGGAGGTGACAACTGACAACGATAACATTAAAGAGCACATCACTTTTGTAACTCTACATGCCGTTACATTTTAATGTACCGATGTACACACAACTTATACTACACCATGCATCATACATGTGCGGAATTCATTTTTGCTTTTGTGAATGGACATGCTGGGTAAATTACACATTTTGCAAATGCTTTTACACATGCCCACTTCTAGTGAAAAATGAGTTAAGTTCTGTAAGACATAAAACAGGCAAGGCATGTTTGTAAAAAATATTCTTGAAAAAGAGAAAAAAAAATGTATTTATGACGTAATAATAATAATTTTGTAGACATACAGCTTATGACAACTTGAAGGAAGTTTTATTGGTAACTTTGTAAATTCCCTTAAAATCCTTTTGAGTTTTGAGTAGTTTACTTGAACGTGCTTTTTCACATTCACTTCTATTTGCACAATGTTATGCATGGACGAGATTACGCATTTTCAATTACAATAGCTTGGCAAACGAACACTGTAACATGTGGATTTTTTAGACTGGTTCGTGTACTTCCCCGAGTTTCATCCCTTAAAGGTTTTCTAGTACTTGAGAAAACATTCCGTGTAAAGTATGAGTGACGTCTAGATTATTTCTCAAGTGACCAAATGAAATGAGTTCAATATTAGTATTTCATCTTTTGTGTCTTCACGGTTTTTTTATTGAAGATAGATTCGTTCGTCATTCTCAAATTTTTTCATCGTCCCGGGATAAATTATTCACCTGCTTCTCTGAATAAACTTTTTCCTGTTTTGAACCAATTTCATGTTTCTGTGATAATAAATAATAGAAAGTTCATACATACATGTTTCAACGTTTGATTTTCCAGGATACACCAGTCTAATTAAAATGAAAACTTTTTGTTGATACTTTGGCAAGTGTTTGTCCTACAAATAAATTTTCCATGTAAATTATTATAGTGTAAATACATGTGTTTGTGTTGTTGTTGTTGAAAAGAAGAGGTGAAATTTGTTATGCGTCCACATAATCCATAACTACACATGACATTACACTTTCGTGTATGCAGATAGGGTGGAAAGTGTAAACTTTCTTGTTTTTCTTTCTGTTCCACAACTTTGTTTTAAATGCGTGTACAGTGTATTACACATCGTGCATAGTTCCAGTGGTGATCTTCAAAAACAGTAGTATAAACTCTTGTAAAACACACTGATAATACATCATAGGTACATCGTGTTTTCAGTTCAAACAGTAATCTATCATTTCCATCGTAAAGTTCAAATTTTATGATGCTTCCCTTCAACTCTTCCTGAAAGTGTGTTGATTCAGACTCAAACTCAAGCTCATATGAACGTGAACTATTGGTGGAATTTATGATGGATTTTTATTCGTTTTATTATTTTATCCAACTCGTACATCATGCTGTTCTCTAGCTCCAAGGGATGTTCTATTTGCTTTGTTCAAGAAATTCCGAGATGAGATGAGACATGTGGGTGAGTACGCAATACACAAAGTGCAGTACACAGAGTCCAGAGTATACGCTCTCTAATCTCAAGCTTCTTTCTCGTCTTCAGTGAATTCCCACTCAATCTTTCATCATCCATCATTGATGAATTAGTGGTCATATTCATATTAACTGTAGTTCGCTCACGACCACTCGTATATTTTGTATATGCATATGTACAACGTACTAGTAGCAGTTACATTAGGAAATAGCAAAGGAAAATTGCACTCACGGAATAGTGGATTAAAATACGAAAAAAAGTGGAAGCCCAACATGTAAAGTCACGTCACGTCATTACTGATTGATTTGGAATATGAAATTTGGACTTTTAGTACGATTAGCAATAAAGAAAAGATGATCACAAAAAGCATAGAGTATGGAGTATAGAGCATAGAGAAAGCAAAACAACAAAAAGAAGATTTTACAGGCTAGAGTCTTAAGAACTAAAGAAGTGCTTATTTACTTTTTTACTCCAACGTCATTGATGAGTTTAATATGCATATTACGGATAGCAGTGTGTTGTTTGATACTTTGTAGTTTGCCTTGTTGAAAGGTGGAAACGATGGTATAAGAGTACGGAAGATTTTCTACAATGTGAACAGTGGATAATCTTCCGTTTCCCGATTATGGGTATACGGCGATTTTGAAACATTTTGATAGTTTCACAAGGGACAGAGAAAAAACGAGAAGGGGATGAAAGAGTATTTGCTTTTGCGTAAATTGTTGTTCGATATACTGGCATCTCGTATGTCTACGATTTGTTAAGTAAATGTATGTGTGATGAACAGTCTGGGCAAAAAAAGTAAACAATCAGCAGTTTTTTCTCCTACCATTTCCTGATTTTGAGTGCTGAAAGCCTAGAGCAAAGTACAAAATGGGAAATGCCTTCGATTTTGTATTAGATTGAGCTCAAATTGAGTCCCATCTATTAAATTCCCTTTGCTTAGAACATTACTTGTCAGCTTCACTTAGCTCAGCATCAGCAAGAAAGGTTCAAACAGAGTGAAAAAGTTTGAAAAATTATTGCGTCTAAACCGTTCACTTCTTGTTATAAAAATAATTATAATGCTACTGCCTACTGACTTTGTACTCTTGAAAGTAAAAAATAAATGGTGTATTTGAATTAAGCAATTTCATTTTAATTCCTTGATGTTGTATGTATAATTTTAAGCCCAAAATTACATGAATAGGAGATGCTCAATGTTCAATGCTCAATGAAAAGAAATAATAAGGAGTAGTTGGAATGTGATAATCAACATGTTTTTTATGTAAATACGAGATGAGTGGTGCATGTTTGAAGTATAAAGTCATCTTGGTCTATTCACACGCACAACCATGTTTGTTTTTCTTTTGACAAGTATGGTTTGTGTGCATAAGAAAGACCGTGGTTTGTTGTTTTTTTACACTGATTGGAGAAAGAAACGAAGGAATTGATATTAACTGCCTCATCTACCTTTCTATTTTCTATGTATACGGTATACGGTATACAGTATACAATAGTATACATAATGCTAGTACGCTTGTTTTTTTTGTTGGTCTGAGTGCAAGATTGTTCTTGTTCTTTTATGTTTACTTAGGAGTTTGTACCTATTGTTCAAGCACGATTCTAGATTCTATATTCTATATACACATTAAATATTACACATTACTGTGATTTCCAAAACCGAATTGGATTCAAAGATGTCCATCGATAATACATTTATGTGTACTTGTTTTGTTTGAACTTCAGCTTCAACTTCATAGGTGTACGTTGTCTATGACTATAGTGACTAGTTCAGTTCTTTCAATGAGAGTGAACTGACTGAGGTTTTCTTTTTTCTTTTTTACTTCCATTCTTTTCTCTGTAAATTGTATATATTCAGTGTTCATTGAAAGATTCTCCTTGTATTCAGTATTCAGTAAACGAATAAGCAAAAAGAGAAGAAAGAAAGAAGAAAGAGGGAGTCGAAGAAGCAGCAGCAGGATCTTATTCTTTGATCCTGTTGGGGTCTGACTTTGACTTTTGTCGCATCCAACGAGACCGAAGTGAATGTTGTGCATTGTGAATTGTGCATGGTACTATTTTTCTTCCGCTGCAATGCTCTCCTTTTCTTACTTGCTCTTCTCTATCCACTATCCACATCATCTTTGTGTCGTTGTAGAGGGTAGAAACTAGAAAAGTATGTTTTTCTTCATTCTATTCCACTGTCGACTGTAGAACATGTAGTAGTAGTGATAGCGAGTAGTAAGTAGCAATCGCTAGTAGTAGCTAGTAGGTACTTCATCATCTTCTTTGTTAAAATCAAGAAAAAGAAGAAACAGAATGACAGAAAGAAATAGTGGACTTCTTCACTTCACAGTGGCGCCTTCATCAACTTGAGAATATCTCTACAAGTTTCTGTTTGCACATGTACATTGTACATAATATATTATACTCTAGCCATTTTCCATTTTCCATAGTTGAAGTCATTTACATTTCCTCGTCATTAACTAGTAGGTTCAAAATTCTCAAAGAGAGAGAGAGAGAGAAGTCTTCTTATCTTGCTACTACATTGGAGTAGTATACTGTATACTAGTGAATTCCATTGTATTCATTTTTCATCACGATCTTTAAAGATTTAATATCGTTTTTTTATAGTCTCTCATCTACTCCTTGTTATTTCTTCTAAGTGACTGTCTGTTTTTCTTCATCTCTCAATGGTCACTGGTACTTGTACACTACGTGTTCGGTGTTCAATGTGTGAGAATTACACTGTAGGGACGATGATAAAGTAGCTGTAGCGATGGACTTTAAACGTGTTGATTGTGCTCCTTCAATCCGTGGACACTGACGAGTAACCAAAGTGTGACTTGGTCATAAAGGGGTTTTTGCTTTTGCCATATTTTTATTTTTCTCTTGTACATGTGATGATTCTTCTTCAATCAGCAGTACTACGCACTACACGTACGACAATGTTACAATGGGCAAATGGCAAGTTTTATGTGTTGAAAGCTATAAACGTTTTCAACTTGAGATAAAGTTGAATTAGAGTTAGATTAGTTGGACAGGATTTGAATGAATTGATGGATTTATCTTTTCTTTTCTTTACTTTTTTTCATTTGAAATTGGAGGTCGAAACTATCTGAAGTCGAAACACTCTAGATTCTAGATTCTAGGCTCAAGGCTCGTGACAGACTTGACTTGAGGATCTTGTATGTCTCTTGAAAAAAAGAATCGCAATATAAATTGGAATTGGTACTTGTCAATCCTCTTCGACATAGAAAATAATAGAATTTAAGATGGAAGATGGAAGACGACGATGTATCAGTTTTGTAAAGTATAAATTGTGTATTTCCAATTTCCAATGTGCTTATATATATATGTGTGTGTATGGTGGATGAATGGACATGATGAAATACAGAACGCACAATACAATAATACAATAGAATCCAAGTATTACAATAAATTGAAGATTGAAGACTATAAAAAAGTTTAAGACATATACCACGTGATGAGGGTGCTTGAGAGTTGACTATAGCCAAAATATATGATACAATAATAATATAACAATATGGAGAAATCGAGGATCGAGGGGCAAAACAAAAAGTCCTCCACGAATAGTAATAATAAGAATAATGACACATCACAGAAAAGTAATAATAATAATGATGATAAGTCTCTGTGGTGATATTTTACACAGTGTACTGTTTACAGTCTACTGTGTATGTTGATATTTGAATACACCGTGAAAAAAGAGCGGAAACCAAGGGGGGAAAGAATATTCATGTACAAATACGAAGGAGGTAAGTAACGTCACGCCGAGAAAACTTTTCTAATTGTTTGTATCTACAATCCCTGTGACACAGAACACAGACCGTCGTGCGGCTTTCCAGGAATTATGGTTTTTACCATTATTGTTTTTTGCTTCGGCTTATTGTTGTTCACATTAAGGGATTTTGTCTATGGCTATGGTTATGAGCGTAGACAATGCTATGTGTCTGGTGTATGATGTATGAAATACAATATAATAACAACAATTGATAATTCAAAATAACCAGAAATTTGAGATGAATGTGTTCCGTTTCACCAAGCTGCTTACAAGTACCTATAAAAATAAATGCATGATGTAATACAGCAAGCGTACGTCCTCCACAAGTGTGCTGGAATCCTCGTGAGGATTATTTCATCTGATGATGAATGATGAAGTATAAAATATTTCTTCTCCAGATCATGACGCAGAGTTAATATTTTATTTTATAGCTGTACTAAAATTCTAGTAGTTGTACATGGTAGATGGTACAGCATGCTTTTTACCTTTTATTTTTAGGCTCATATACACACATGATACATGAGTAATGTACCGTAAAATTTTGAGAGTCGGCTTAATCCTACATGTGAACTCATTCTACATTCTACATACAATGTATAATATACATCCTCTACTTTTTACTTGTAAATATTTCTCGGTTTTCAATAGGGATTGTGGAAAGTACAGTTTCACGTACTACCATGAAGAACATCATGAATTATAAAGAATATCAGTAACAAAATGAATATGTGAGGCAAATCCAACTACAACTTGTGAGGAACTATGGAAAAATAAAAAGGAGAAACCGCTAAAAATACAATAATATAATATATACCAATACATTCAATATAATATATATAATATATTGGAAATTGAATCCAAGCTTAAAAAGATTTCCCTCCAATTCATTTCATTCCTTTGAACACTAAAAGAAGTAATAGAAAAAAAGATGGAAAGAAAACTAGAAAAGAATATAAAGTAGTCAAATATGTCGAATTTTGAACCATAAAGTCTATGCACACCTGCTTTTCTACCTTGAAAAAATGTCAGTCTGTAAATAGGAGAAAAATGTAAGCGCATTTTTTGGAAATTGGAACCGGAGTCTGTTTCAAATGGAAATGAACCAAAACGTTTCGTCTAAATTTCAGTGTTGAATATCTTCATACAAGTGTATAGTGATGTAAAATCCAAATCCACATTGAAAGTTCCGTAATGCATGCGATAAATAATGTTGTGCTCTTTCTTACACGAGAGTATTTTATGCAGGACACCTGCGATATGATGCGTTGATTTATTACTAAACTTCAAAACTTTAATGATTTGAGATTTGAGATGTACAGATTCCAGATTCCAGATTCCAGATGCATGTAAATGTGACACATGGATAAAAGCCGACGCTGAAAGAATAGAAAGCACAATGTGGACGTAATTTAATATGTTTTAATGTATTGAATTGAAGACGTGACTGACTAACACTTTTCCCTCATTCTTGAGACACAAAAGTCCACAAACATCCATAGTCCATAAATGTACAAGAACATAAGCAAGTTCTTTGGTGCGGTGGTACAATTAATTCAATCAAACTTGAAAGAAAAAAGATGCCTACTTATTATTCTCATGACTTAAAGTCAAAGCTTTCAATGGGTAAAGTTTTCCGCTAAAACAGAGGGAAATCCATTAGAACTCCCGTCCATGATCAACACACTCCTTTTCCTACAGTATCATTATTACTATTACTTCGTCGAATGGAAGATACATGATCATGCTATGTACACCTTTGTGTGTGTGTGTAAATATTACAAAAGAATACGAAAAAAGGAACGTCTTCAACATTTGACAGTAGATAGTAGATAGACAGAGAGAGAAAAATAAAGAGACTGAAGGAAAGCTTCAAACTCCATAACAGAACAGAATAGGATAAGGCAAATGCATTAGTTTAGTAAAGATATCTTTAGTTTTTACCAAACTATTAGCTCAGTATGGATTATGGAAGGAGATATGAGGAATAAAAAGTTGAAAGCTCTCCCTTTTCAAACTTTTGAATAATCCTGTAAAAGTTTCACGTTCGTAAAAGAGAATGAGAAAGATTGGATTTCTGCCTTGGGCTATGGATCCAGATACAGAAAGAGAGAACATAGGAGGGCTTAAAATGTAGCAATGAAACTCATGGCGTAATATAATATAATGTAATGTATAATATTATAACATGTATACTTTGATACCTTATGTTAAGCAGGGGATGGAGTGCCCTATTCTTTTACTGGAACTAGATTCTCAGTTTCAATGTTTACCTCTATGTAAAATGTTCAAAGTACAAAGTACATTGAAATACACATGACATGGACAGGGGCAGGTATATTTACGGGTATTTCAGAGAGTAGTGAGTGAAGGTATCATAGATGAAAAGTATACATGAAACTGAAACTGGATGATGGTAGATACGTGTATCATATAATCATACCGAGCATGCATTTATAAAAGTAGAGGAGACCAAGTCAAAGTCAAAGGTAGCTCTATTGTCTATACTCAACATAACTATATATGTATTCATATACACAGCACAACATACCGTAAAGGAAGACCTTGTTAGCTTGATGAACGAATATAGACAAGAATAATAATAATAATCATTATTATAATATGCAGAGGGAAGTTTTCCCAATTTAGAATTTAGAATGATTTAATAATAAGGCATCAACTTGTAAACTGTAAACCAAAGTCGGAGTTTCCCAAATTCAAATCCAGGAACAACTACTTTATACTTTACCACCTATATTAATCATATTCCTAGAGCTTCTGCTACTGTACACTAGATAAAAGATAAATCTTTAAAAATATACTCAAAAATATGCTCCAAATTTGAATGCTTGGTCAAAATGTAAAACATCATAGTGTGTGCAATCTCACTATTGGCATGTAATAAATATGTTACGTCCACAACACATAAAGCTTCTATGAGGATTATATCTATAATTTATAAAAAAATGGAGTACAAATGTATCAGTTGAAAATCTACCCAGAGTCTGGCTGAATACCCTCGATAATGTACCGATAATCGGTTGGACGATCTCAAATAGGGACAGAAGAGCAGAGGATTTTATGGAATAGATGGAAGAATCTCGTTAAACAGTGGGTACTGATGTCTGTGCTCGATACTGTGATACAAACTCTATGTGATAGTGATAAAATAAAAAATATAAAAGCAATATCGACATTGGCTGTCGAGGGTTGAAAGCTGAGAGTTACACATGAAGTCATTTTTATTGTTGGGTATTTTGCGTAGCTGTCGTTTTGTGCTTTGTTTCTTTTTTGACATGATTCCAAAAATGCCGTTTGTTTGACAATGGTCGATGGTAGACATTGTCATAAAATTTCCTGTAGTCTCAGATTCTCAGTAAATATCTAAAACAATAACAAAACTTGTGTAATATATTTATCGTATTTCTTTTTAAAAACCCAAAGAAATATATATATAGTTATTGAGAGTGTGTGTGAGCTCTTTTATTTCATTAAACGATATGGTGTGTAAATATTATTGTATTGATATCTATTTTGATGCATGAAGTTGAGGAGGAATTTCGACAGCGTTCCTCCTCTAGATCCTAATAAAAAAAGTACTTAAATAGTCAGAGGAGACTTGTTCACCTTTGAACAACAGATATTGAATCGGTTTAGATTGTACGACTCCATAATAAGTCGATTCCATAAATGGATTTTCCCAATATTACGAATTACGAATTGCACATGTTAGCCTGTCATATGTTCAGTGGAAGCAGATAAAATCCTGAATCTTCATGTTTGCTCATGTAATTTTCAATTCTGCTGCTGTATATCAAAATCCTAATTCCTAAAATGTCATTAATAAAGGATCAAAATTCAAAACTTGTTCTCGTTCAACTGGTTCACAGTATAACCCACAATCTACAATGCCCTTCCTAAGACAAACTGATATTTAAGGAGTTGCATATATAAAGAAATGGGTTTCTTATGCTACTGTTATATTGAAATATGATTTATATTTATTTTTGATTTTTGAAGGATGTGCCTCCTTGAATTCTTGACTCTTAAAATTTGAAATCCATGCAATTGATTATTATTTTTCTTATTAATTTGAACTTAAATTTGAAACTGGTTTGGTTGTTTGGGTGTTCATTTTTGAAGTGCAAAATGCACAATGTGGTTAAAATGATTGCACTCTGACTGTGATTATTTAATTCGGAGAAGAAGTGGTTGTAGGCACAAGATTATTGATTACCTTTGTTTTTACTAATGGATACGGAAAATTCTGAGACGAAATATTCTGGTGCATATAAATTGTAAATGAAAGGTTGCTTGTACTTGTCATACACTTTGTTGGCAGTTGACAAATACGTGGACGACTAAAGCCCCATTCTTTTTTCAGCTCACAGTTTTAGATTGCATGTGTACATGTACATATCTTCTATTGTCCTTGTCTTATTCTATATACGTAAAGGCCTGTACAATTTGGTTTGGTTTGTTGTAGAAGGGCACTGGGACTCAGTTTCAACTTTGAACTCCAACTTCAAAGTTTTAACCTGTCCATCATCATCTAGAGAAATTATTTACGCTTCTCTCCGTCCATCTTTCATTCCCTTGACTATATATTGTATGTTGTTGTGTGACATAAATTAAAAATTAGAATGGAAACCACTTTACAAATGAAAATTTCATAGTTGAATCTTTCATATTCTCAGCTTAGCTCAGTCGTTCTCTTCAAGAAAAGTTTTCCCAGTTAGAAATAATGTTTCAAAAAAATGATTTTGCACAAAATATAATTCCAATTTCTATTTATTTAAGCACTAGAACTTATGATAAAAATCTACCCCATCAAAAACCAAAAGCCACCCCCCTTTATAAATTTTATACTTTTATTTCAATTGAACAATGTGCGTTGATACTAGATACGTACATTTAAAAAAAAGAGGAGAGAGGGTGGAGCTCGTCTGTGTTTTGTATCCAAACGTCAGGAATATTAATTTTAAAATATTAGGGAACTTGGTTTATTAACTACTGGCTTATATGCAATATGCATATAGAGCAAACAGTAAATATCCTCCGAGATGTGAGATTGATTTTACTACCGTATTTGTATATTTGATATTACAATTTGATTTTTTTACTCTGTTATCTCTCTTTAAAATGTACACTGTACAGTATACAGTGTACACAATCATATGAATAGATATCTACATTAATTTTTTGTCTCGCTCCAGAACTACAAGTGACAATTGGAACTCCCAAAACTGCAACAAGATATGGAGTTGTATCCACTCAAACGGAGAGATCCATATTTTTGGGAGTTTCTGGAGCTGTTAATCTTGGCTTACAACTGGGCTTGATTGGGGCGGGCGCGAGTGCTGCAGCGGATTTAAATCGGCGCAAAAACTAGGAGAGGAATTTTGGGCGGAAAATGTTTGATGACGATACTGATACATTTAGTTTCCTCTGTCCGGGCAACACTACAGGCTATCCACAACCTGTGTTGTGTGTTGTATTGTATATTGTATACATAATACATACTAATTACTTTGTCTCGTCTGATTTCCATTTTTAATTACGCAGTATTTAACCTATGGTTAGCTGGCTACATTATTTCAGATTTCAGACCCATAATATATTAAAAAGGGAAATTGTGTATTGGAGCAAGATATAACGCCGAGAAAGGAAAGAACAATTTATAATGATTAGGTCATTCAACAGGAGTCTCAAAAGACTGAAGCTGAATCGATAATTATTATGCATAATTTCTTTTTATTTATCCTTGCGTGACTTACGGCTATTTTCGTTTTCATTCTCAATCCATCCTATTTGAAACGGACGAGGATAATGGTGAGTATTAAAAGTTGGCAATGGATGTATGATGTATGCTGTAATTTCGTATGCATACTGTACGTTGAACGCACAGTGGACAAGGAAGTCATGAGTCAGGTTCAAGTTAAAAGGAGTTAAACTCTGAACTTGATTTTGTTTATTGATTAATTAGTAGCTTAAATGCATATTTGAATCACGAGTTTTTATGGAAGCTACGGTATAAAATATCTACAAAAGGTTCTGCCTAGTATCGTGTATAAATGTAATAGCAAACCAAATACATATCTAAAAGTTTAGCTGTACTTAAAATTCTACAGAGCTAATGAGTAGTAGCCGACGGCCAACGATGTAAAATCCAAGTAGATATCTTTGCAGAAATGATGGAGAAATGAAAGCTTTAGTGCATAGTGCATAATATTATATTATTATTTGAGAATCGCAATCTGCTTTTATTTTTTAGCATCTCTGCGTTCCTCCTGTTGTTGTTTTGAGTTTTGATTTTAGATTTGAAACGGCTACTCGTGCAAAAAATTCAAGATTATTATTCTGTGCATATGAATAGCGACTGCACAGTGTTCAGTGGGCAGAATTACTAACCTTGATGGTAACTATAAATGTATGAAGATGAGTGTGTACAATCAAAATTTGAAAACGCATATAGTTTGTTTTTAATGTGCCGTGCTTCTCTTTAATGAATAAGGGATACGCATCTTGGAGCTTCTTCATCTGTAGACAAAATAATAAAAATAAACTTACGAGAATAAAAAAATTAATTTACACTGCTCGTTTAGTCTCATCCTATGTGCATATTCGAAATCAAGTCCCAAAGGTTATTCATTATGTTTTACGTACATTACGCGTTATTGAGCATGCACATTACACATTACACTTATTTCTAGGATGCTTCAAATTATAAATTACAAGTGTTTGCATACCAATTAATTAGCGACACAGAGTGTGTATGTGTACTCATTGAATTAATAAAAAATAATTATTATTATACGTACAGTATAATAATTTTCATGATTGTTTGTCATCGTCATCATTGTTGTTGCTGTTGTTAGAAAAGTTGTTGATATAATTCAAGCCTCAAAACTCTCCAATAAGAAGGAGGCAGAGATGCCGCTTTCTTCACGCATTTAATCGCGAAAGTATCATCATTTAATTCATTTCACTATCAACAGTCCGTGTAATAATTGTGAGCACTCATGTGCATCATTGCATTCATAATTTGTATACATATCTATTATCTATCTAAATGTATCATACGTGATACATGATACAGGATAGATCTTGGTTAAGATTTGTAGTAGTAAAGTACTTAAAAGTAAAATGCAGATTACAGATATGTACAGAAAAATATGTACAAGTGCAACAGTCTTGTTTTACAAGTTGTTGGTTCTGTGTTTTTATAAAAATATGATTTGATTCACATTTCATATTGTTTTAATTTTGGATTATTCATCATTCATCATTCATAATGCTGATAAGGGATAGCCATTGATTTTTCTATCTGAGGTTTTCATCTTTACACTATTCCTCTCTTTTTAATTCAAACCCTGTCATTAAAAAAGCAAGAGTTTGCAGTTTGCCTCCCATAATTGCCAAAAATGTAGACATTAGCTAAAATATTTTCGAATAATATTGTAAGTACACATAGAAATATTATACATAGAGATTTCAGATTGATTTCACATTTCAACTCTGTTCAGGTCACAAACATATGCATGTAGAATGTGGAATGTAGATCTTGTATGAGCATTTAATGGGGATTCATTGTTCATATGGATTATGGACATGGAAAGAAATACCAAAATTTTGAAAGCTCTTGTATTTCATACTGATAATACATCTCGTTCATTAATCTTTGTCAGACTTTACATCAATATTGGAAATTGTACAAGTAGCCTTTGAATTACTTCCATATTTAGTCAAAAGTCAGAATACAACGTGAAGGGATAGAGAATAGAGATAGATAGACACATTGGATACCATAGACGTAGAACATAGAAGTCATGTAGATTTCTTGTTCCATTCAACAAATTATATTTGCTGGGAAAATCAACTCTGTGGGGTGATTCCTGTAATAAGTCAATGAAAAACTTCCTGTGAATTATTTATGGCACGCTACTACTAATACTAATATTATTATTTATTATGATTTAAATGAATGGATTTTGCACACCTGCTGTTGTTTCACCTGCTGGGATTTTTTGCTCTAAATACAGTATTTGCACCTATTAAAGATTAAAATGAAACTTGTTAACTAATTTATTTTTATTTTTGTATTTTTTTTCATGTCATCTTTTCTACCACCATCATCGTTCATGGACTTGTGGATGCCTACCAACCATTCTTTTTGTCGGACTGATAAAATTTACACTTGTAAATTCAATGAAACAGGTATGTGAAAAAAGAAACATTTGTTGATTTCATTTTGATTCATTTTCATGTGGTTCAAGGCATATTTTCATACAATTTTCATCATCCATACACCATAGAGGACGGATTATGCATATCATAAATAAAATTACCCAAACTTTTATAATGATTTAGGAATAACGAAATACAAATAGGTCGAGTTCTTGTAGATCAATCTAGCTTTTGTCGAATTATTCATATGGGCGTTCGTATTTTTTAGACTAACAAGCTGTCTGCTACTACTAGCTGTTTACAAAACTTTACACTTGTACACAGTACCAGTGCAGAATAAATTCTATTAGAATTGATGAACTGAAAAGTTCAAATATTTCATTATCACATTGTATATTAGTCTATTTTAACGAGAAAATTACGCATCAGGTTTATACATTTTATGAGGGATTCTTTCAGTTTGACTTGTTTTTTTAAAAGAAAACTGTTTTAGAGAATGTAGAGTGCAGTTTAGGAATTTTAAATTTACGTAACAAGGTTAGTCGTAATTTATGGAGAGCTTATCTTATTTTCAACCTTCATATTATGTACTAATTGGTAAATATCTTTGGCAGAGGTCGACATCAACATCGAGTCTCTGTGTTCAACGAGATGGTATTTTAATTGAATTCATTCAGTCAGCGTCGGTACAGAAAAAATGCTCGGAAATTAGAAAAATACATCTACTTTGCCTGCGTGAATATTTTTTATGCTCGCCCCTTCTTACACATCCAGATTTTTCTGGTAATGAGAAAGTAATTGGGATTACAAATCATGAATGATGAATTGACTTAGGGATTTTGAATGTGTTTGAAATTTACTTTTTGGGTGTGCTGTTTTTATCTGTTTTGAATTTTGAAATGCCCGAATTGGGCTTTTGATTTGAAATCTGGAATCTGGAATTCTAATCAGACTGTATTTTGTATTTTATCTGCCTTTTCATTCCAATTTAGAAGAATTTCTTACGCTTTTAAAGGCTAGTTGTCTAAAATTTTCGACACGCTCAAATATCTCTAAAGCTGGCGGTACTGCACTGGAGACTGCTGGTTACTGGCACTGACGCTGGAAAATGACATGCTCTATTCCTTTCTCTTTGATCCTTGAAGTAGACTGTAGACTAGACGCTAAACTCTAAATCCTAGACTCTATAAATTGTCTGAACGTCTTTGAAAATATACATTTTCTGAGAAAACATTGAACAGAGTGAACAAAGAAGAGAAAATACACATCTTTGGTGGAGTAAAGAATTCATTGGTATGCATCCGAGTTCAACACGCATGAAGCGTGTTTATAGAATATATATACATAGACGTACATACCTTTGTACAATGTTCAACAACGGCTACATAACATGATACGGGCAACAGGTTGGTTGACAGGCTCAAATTACACGAAAAGCATAAGCTGCGGAGCTTCTGGTTTGGTTGGCGTAGTTTGAGCCTGAAGATAGAATTTGAGGAATGAGGGAGCACATGTAACGATTTAGATACCAGATACAAAACCAGATACCCGGGTACACGAATTGATGTTAACCAGTTCTCTCTGTCTTTCTGTCTTTATTTTCCTCCCCCTTTTCCAAACAGTGTATTTTGAGTCAGAAACTGAACGAACCATTTGTTTCTTTTCGTAATTTTCCTCTCAAAATCCTCCAATTTACATAATATACGATAATATACGGAAACTATATTATATTTTGTACACACACACACTGTGGGATGCTTATTTGTAAATTTTAAACTCTTGTGAACTTGAACATAAAACTCAAGTGTAAAGTCAAAGTATATTATCATTTGAGAACTGGAACTGGAGTACATAAATTACACCATGAATCATACTAAAACATAACTCTCTGAACTGTTTTCATTGAAAATATTCAAAGTGCTACTGCTTAAGCAAAGTTTGACCATTAGTGGAAATAGTTTATGTACTTTAGATGCACTCGTTCATGATTTTCAAGAACCTAGAACAAGAAGTATAAGAAGACGTTATCTAAACCAGTGCACTAATTTATTTATTGTGCCGTTGTCTTTATTCCTTTTATTTACTTTTTTGCTTCACATTTATAACTTTATTCAAGTATTGATATGAACGAACGTGTTTCTATTTTCTTTGTGGTTTCTGGTGCCTCTGATCGGGTAGTTGGTCAATAAATATTAATTACTTTTTGTGGTTTCGATCCACTACTTTGTCACCAACGATCTCACCGCACCATGCACCATACACAATACCACATCATTCCAAATCCATGTAGGAAAAGGACCGCAGTGGACGTTAGAACGTCGAACTATGCATATTGTACATATGTAGCATAAGATGTCCTGCATTTATGAGTATGAAATGGTGTGTGTTTATTACACCACATACATGTAGATATATATTTTAATCTGGGGTTTCCTCCGGCGGTGAATTTTGAACCTTTCATAATATTAAAGTCTGTTGTATTTAATGACGACTGTCGTGTTTAATCCGAAGCCAATTTTGACCAATTTCCCACAATATTTGGAATAATGACTTTTTCTCCATCATGAAATCCATTTGACTGAAAGAAAGCTAATAAAAATGTAATTTTGGTACTAGGTTAATTCTTTGAACATGACTTTCACACCTTTTCCTTCCTTGGGTCTAAATATCCTGTACAAGAACTCAAGAAATCCGATAGTGTTTTTATTTCACTATCTCATTGAATGTGTAAATTAAATTTGAATTTGCGTTCAAGTGTTCAAAATCC
Source organism: Sminthurinus aureus (assembly GCA_034698265.1). NCBI lineage: Eukaryota > Metazoa > Arthropoda > Collembola > Symphypleona > Katiannidae > Sminthurinus > Sminthurinus aureus. Next base: position 43,952 of record JAQGBH010000530.1, read on the forward strand.
TTAGACACCTAGAGTAAAATGAGTTCATTATAATAGAGAAAAAATCTGACACAGATATCAAAAGTCAAAGAGTGAAAAGAGTACATGGGACATAGATTATTAGTACAACCTGTATATTATTCTTATGTATTACATCTGCATATTACATATTACGTACTCTGTTTTAATTTTGATGGCGTCAGGAGAACAAGAAGAACTCGCATCATTACATTAGACAGGAACTGTGATGAGGTTGAGAGTGAGAAAATGTCTGAGAGCATTCATTTTCAAAAGAATGCTGAGGAGTTATATATTCATCTGTGTATAATATATAATATATATACACTATCTATAATATATAGTACACATTACTCTAAATGTAAATGTGCATGTAAATGACTTGAATGCTCGTATTACGAATTATGATTATCATTATGAAAAAATGTAAACTCCATTGTGATTGCTTGTTGGTTCGTTTTTGTTGCCCTGCTCTGTGGTCTGCTCTCTGACTGTCTGACTGTCTGAATTTGATCATTTGGCTGTTGTTGTTATTTTGCCAGTTTCACCACAACAATATTTTTCTCTCTATTCAAGATTTATTCAGTGCGTGCATTTCTTTATAATGTTTTACATGTATTTTATGATATTGAGAGGAGGAGTATATGTAGAGCAACAGTTTGGTTGCGTGTGCATGTTAAAATAATATCTACAACATACATGAAGGGATCTTTTTCTTTCTTCTCCCTGCTGGTACATCTGTGTAAGTGTGTGTATGTGTGTGAGGTGTGTCAGCTTTTGAATCAGGATTTAAGGTTTGGGAAATGACGGAGTGTGTACAAACTTTTTTTATAGTGGGAGTTATATTTCTCATGCAACTTCGTACTTCTTACATTATGCATACAATAAGAAGACGAGTGAGTGAGTGAGTGAGTGATGCAGCTTCGGGTTTATAGTTTTTTTTAAATACTGGAGAGGAGACTTCGTTATGCATTGTAGTAATATATGTATACAAATGTGTTATTAAATGATGTTCATCTACTTTATACAATAGATGTATAAAGATGTGTGTACATGCCTATATACCAAATCTATAATATATTATATCAACTTTCTTCTACTGCATATATGCAATAATCACTAGAGACAGAGAGAGAGAAAAAGAACAACTGTAAAAGCTTAGAGTTTTAAATGTAAGATGTGGATTTGGATTTGAGATGAAGACCAAGACGAAGGAGGGTTGATAATGAAAAAATGACGTGATGGAGAAGAAAACCCTGGAGGTTGTCGTATTGTTCCACTATTTATGTACATTTATGCTCATGTACATTTTCATATGTACACAATACACATGTGAGCTTGTATTGTATTGTTAGCTGTGAACAATATTAGTAGTTGTGTGTTGCCTGTGTTGGCTTGGTTGTATTCTCTCCACCAAATACCAAATGCTTATGTATATTAAATATAATATACAGTAGACCCTCAATTTTCCTCCTCTCAACTAAAGGACACGTCTATTATTGGGGAAAATGGAATACATTGTGTAACATCATTGCGAGTCTATAGAGTCTGGAGTTTAGAGTCTACTGTATTTGTCTTCTTATTCTATGATGCTGTAAACTACTGGCTATTGTAGACGTAAAAGACGAAGCCGCAATTGATGCTATGCTTGAGGCAGTCTAAGCTCTAAACCATGTACATCTATAATGTTTAGACGTTAGTTTTGAGATGGAACGAGACAAAACCCTCTATTTTTTTACTCCCTGGCTTTACACGTTCTTGTTACAATTTGTATAAGCTGAGTTCATGTTTTACTCGTTTTTATTTATCTCTCTCGCTCTCTCTCTCTCTCTCTCTGTCTGTCTTTAAATCTTCTCCTAGAGAGAAACGAGAGATGAGAAAGCATGTGTAGCGTGGAAAATAATATATGTGTACATTCATGGAAAATGGAGGGATAATATGCATACATATGTCATTTCGGAAATTTACGGTATTGTTTGACTGGATTAGTGCGTGTAAAAATTAGATGAAGAAGATCAACGTGTTGTCTATTTCATCTGTTTTTGTAAGCATCTCTACGTCTTCTGCATATGAAAATCCACCACTGACAAGTTGTGAGTCTCTTGTAGTTACAATGTACAGTATACTTGAAACGCACACTGTATTTTGTACATGAAGGTGATTTGTTTGTAAGCAATTACAATATTTGTCATAATTATTATTGCGGAATGTTCTCACATATTATGATTTTGACAGTGGAATAGAAACAATTCAACGTTTTAATCGTAGCAAAAAGATTTGAACACTCACATGCGTAGATGATAAATAATACCTTTGATTTTGTTTTTTAGCGTCGGTCAAGATTAGTTATGTAGATCTGAAATATTTTCATTTAAAAGTCGACTGCTGGTTGCTTCCTTAAAACCCATCTTCCTTGAATCTCATATGTAAAGCCAGTACAAGTATCCTTTGTATATATACTTAAGTGGATATTATGTCTTATCTAAAAACTGGTGGATATTATCATTACGGAATGCTTTATTGTTATTATAACATCAAAATATTATGGTAGCTCCAACCGGACTGAAAACGAGTATGAATTAAAGACCATCAACCATCATATTTATGATTGCCGCAGCTTCACTGTAATTTTAAAATCCTAATACTTTTGACAATGCGCCTATTTTATGGCATATGGGATAAATGGAAGCAGAATCACAGAATCAGAGTGAGTGAGTGAAATATGAACTTGTTGTCCGAATCTCAAAGTGGAAACTTGTTCATACATTATTTCTGACAGTTTGAAAATTTGATTAGTCACAAGAAATGTCTTCTAGGTGTACGAGTATGAGTGATGATGAAGATGTGAACTTTATGGAATGTAAGATTTAAAATGTCAACAGTCTCTCTGTGGGAGTAAATTTGCTCTTGGCTAGTGGCTCTTCATTCTCCATGCATACATTTTGCATTCCTTTTCATTTACAAACTTTATAACATCTTTCTTTTGATAAATGAACTTTATACAAAGGTGTGTTCAAATTTTATACATAACAATTTCACGGTATATTGTTTTTTGGTGGACATTGATAATTCATCAGGATATTGTAATTTATATTTTATTGAGGACAAAAAATTATTTCCAAATTTTCTGCTCAATCAATATTCAACATGCAAGTTGGTTAAGAGTCAGATATCAGATACTAGATTGAGTATTTCCTGAATGGAGCTAATTAAAGACGTTTTATCCGCATTTTAACATTCCTGTAGTAAATGTGTGGCTTTGGGATCTTGAGAGTTTTAACCTTGATCTTCACAATTGTTGAGAAATGAGTATAATCAGCCGGTCATTCAGGATTGTGCTAGAAGGTGAACATTTAACATAGAAGTTGACAGCTTAAAATTAAAATGAGCACACGTTGAAAATGAAATAATTACTGTTCATCCAGACAAGTTTAGCAAGTGATACAAGAAACGAGATACAAGTAGATAACTGCAACAAAACAAACCCTCTTTTTCCGCTTCATTTCAGTGTTTAGTTTTAATGCAAAACTTTTAATTTCAAGTGCAGTTCTTTTGATAGGATTTAGATAGCATTCTTTTTTCTATAATATGTACAATGCACACTGTGTACCATTACATTGTCAAAAGTCAAAATATTTAAATTTTTTTCCTAATTGTATATGCAAAGTCTATTATCTATTATAATTATAATGTGCTGTAATACTTAATGCTTAATGCACCTATAGGATAAGTAAATTTTCTCATCTAAATCCTCTTAAGTTTTGAATACTTAAGTCTCATCATGTTATGATTAAAAACGTCCGTAGTCTGTAAGTTGTAATATTAAAAGAAGATTAAATGCCCAACTTGCTTGATATCACCGCTTGACTGACTGACATGTCGTATTTATTTATTGATTTACATCTTGTACATGGTTTTATCTATCTGAATTCTGAATTCAACAAGTGTGTATTATGATTTGCAATTTACATGTGATTGCATATACAAGTCTATTATATGGTACATCGTTCGAGCCATTTATCATTAATTAAAAACTTAATACTTCTAAACTATCTGTCATGTTCACCTTATCTACTATCTACTGTGTAGTCAAGTAAGTTTTGTGTGTGAATGAAAACTCTTGAAGAAATCTGAACTACGGATCTTGTAGTAGTCAGTAGTCAGCTGTAGTTCTACTTGGATAATTAAAAGTAGTCAAATCACATGTGTTTGTGCGTATTGTATACTGTGCAGTGTGCCCGTAAGTACACATGGTCAATGCGTATACTTACATTATTATTATTTACTAATCAATTCGGATTTCAAGAAGTAGAGGGAAGGAAAGAGAAAAAACTTTTGTGTTTGAATTCTTGTTATTCCCAAAAAGACAAAAAGAAATGCATAAAAAATAGTGCTAGCATGTAAATCCCAATATCTATGTTTTAAATAAATTTGATTCTACATGATGATTATTACGTGTAATGTGCTTATTTTTTGCACATTGCTGTCCTTGTAACCATGTAGTGTCGTGGATTTTGGGTATGCCTACTGTCTAGAGTCTACTATCTACAAGTATTATCCATTGAGGAATTGTGGAGAGTTGGTAGTGAATATATATACAAGTACATCTTTTACACATGTACACAGTCAGAAAAGTTTAGTCCAATACCGTAGAAAGGCCCCAACAGTAAAAATACCATACATTTTGCATGATAT
>JAQGBH010000531.1:0-48622 GCA_034698265.1 Sminthurinus aureus
CCAGTGACCTGGGTCATGGGTGCAATTATAGGGAAAGGGTACATGCTCTGTCTAACTGTGCCATTAATTTCCACCTCCGATCTTTTTTTCGAACACTTTTCGGACACACAGAATTAGTGTTTTAGAGAAGTATATGATTATTACTCTTAATTATCATATCATTTTTACTATAGATCATAGATACTTGTATTATTATTATGTGCTTACTTTATTGTTTGAGCCGACAAGTGGTATTCCTTCGTCTTTATCCTTCATCTCTAAAAGTTTATTGACGCTTGTATGGAGGTAACCTAATGAAGAATGATAGCCGTTGAGACCTTCTTGGAAGCATTGGATACGAAGTGCACGATCTTTGTCCCCATTACAAATGCTCCTCATCGTCAGTGTAAAGGCCTTCCAGGTTGGCGGTTCCACACAACAAATTTCACTCCGGTGTATCACAATGTACTTGCCCGACTCATTTACTTTACACATTTCAAAAAATATTCTACGAGGAAATAGACAAAAAAGTGAGGAGTGCATTGAAGTCGCTTGAAACTCCATCGTTAACTGTAGAGAGAGAGAGAGCATAAGAACAAAAAAAACAAAAATAACAACAACAAAATAAGGACAATAATATCATCATCATCATCCCCATCACCATCATGAACACCTATATATCTGTAATCTGCACACTGTACGCTTTACACATAAGCTATAAAAATAAAACATGGGCCATAAAAACAAAAGCAAAAATACATTCAAGCAATTCCTTCATGTTATATGCTGTGCGATCTCCCTTTACATTATTATTGTTACAAATGTCCAATAAAAGTTAGACACTAGAAAATAGAAAATAGACACAACACGCTACTACTGTGTACTGTCGGCTTTAAGCACGCAACTTTTACACTTGTGTACCAAAAAAGCAAAAGGGAAAGGCAAAGAAAAACCTATTCATTTTGTTTTCATTTCCCATTTCCCTCTTATGTCTTTTTTTGCTTTGGCTTTTGGATCTTCCTTTGTTTTCTTTCTCTGATTTGACAGCCTATTCTACCTGTTGATTTTTGACCAGGAAATCTGAAGCCTGACGGCTGGATTGGATTGGGAAATTCCCGTGCAAAAATCTCTTGATAAATTCCTTTTCACATGCCTGTGGTAAAATGTACATGTGCAGTATGTACAATGTAGAGAAAGAGAGATAATATAATCGACTAATCGACCATCCATCAATAGGACGAAAAGAAGGAAAACATATATAATAGAGAGTTGAGAGTAGAAAGTAGAAAGTAGACAGTAGACAATAGCTTAAATTTCCAACAACATATTTTCACTGTATATACTTAATCTGTCTGGTTCAGCTTCGCTCGGAGAAAAATATATGGAGGGAAAAACCACACCACACGACAGCAATAATAAAAAAGGTGTACATTTAAAGACTTGGCGTAAGTGGAAGCTCAATCCTTTTTAGCTAAAATAACACTAGCCTCAAGTCTTCCATCACCGTGTATAAGTGGGTGGGCAGAGTGAAAGTGAAGTATATAGTGGTAATCTATAATCTTGCCATGTATGTAGTATGTACCTACGGAGAAAAACTGCAAACATACTTCAATACTCCACACTCACACATCTGTGTGAGGAGATGTGAGAGTTTGCTATGTGCCTGCCTACTGCCTACTGTATACTGCACACGGCTTGATTTGGTCTGGTTTGGTTTGGCTTGGTTTGGCTTGGCTTGGCTTGGCTTGGCTTGGCTTGGTGTGTCTATGTCTAATGGTGTGAGATACTTACAAGAGCCGTGAGTGTTTAAGTTTTGAGTGTGTATCATTTTCAAAGGCCACATTATAATCTGAACCTTTCCAACTCTTCAAGTGTATACTACACATTACACAATTGTGTGGCCATGGGCTACACGCTACACATAAACATCCTCCCAACTTCCATGTACAATACACAATAATATACGTACATCAGTAGTGAGTACACACAAATACAAACAACTTTTGAACCAAAACTATACATTAGGTGAGACAGAGTCAACAGTCAGGTCCAAAGTAAACACTGTGTGATTGTACGGATACTTTTGTAGTGTGCAGATTGCAGACTACAGACTACATTGTACAGTGTACACATAATACTATGCACTTCTAATTCCAAATGTGGAGAAAAAATGTGTGTGTGTGTGTGCATGTAGAGAAAGATTTCATATAGTTGTTTGACTGTCTGCTGTATATAATATATAAGTATCTGATATCTACTTTTGCATTGTATAGTGTATATTGTATCAGTTTGTAAACAGTACACGCAGTTCATCTAACAGGAGCAGTTTTCTATCTCTAGAGTGCAGATAGTTGGCTGACTGGCTGGCTGGTTGGTTGTTTTCAAAGAAAAAGGGAAGGAAGCAAAAAAAACAAGAAGAAAACGAGGAAATAAGAATGAAACGGAAAAGGGAAAGGAAAACGAAAACGAATTTTCCCGTGTTTTCACTGTATTGAAAATAATGGAAAAGGCTTCCGATCAGCGCTTTCTCTCTTTGTGTGTGGTGTACGAAATACGAAGTACGGAATTTGGGGTTTGGAGAATCGAGGATGGAGGATGGAGGATGGATGTGTTAGAACTTGTTATTTTTTTTATTTTTTTATTGTATCCATCTATTTTTCTACTTTTCCATTTTTCTATCCTCGATCCTTTATCAAGGTGTACAGTGTACACTGAAAAATTCTATCCGTCTTGAGTGTGCAGTGTTCAAAGCAGCAAACAGCACAAAGCAAAGCAAAGAAACCAATTGTTGTTATATAATCATAGTAATAATGTGTTTTGAGAACAAATTCCGGATAGTGCACAAAGGTCCACTGGCTAATACAAATGTATAAAATACTTTTCCTATTATTCACCACAAAAAAAAGAAAACAGAAAAATACAAAAAATAAAAAGAGAAGAAGAAAAAAAGAGAAAGAAAATGAAATAATATTGCACACGTCTACATTCTACATTCTGTATAAATAAAGAATAATGAATACATGTACTTACGTACTACAACACATTTTACATTCTTATACTACACAGCATACACTAGTCACTATTCATTATTCAACATAATATAGACATTATTATGATAGATACAAAGAGAAAATCCGTCACCTCTTCTTTGAGCTGTGTCAATTCTTCTGCTACCAAAATCATGTATCCTTTTGACACTTTACTCAGTTTTGGAAGCATTGGATAATATTTACTGCGGTTATGCGTCAGAAGAATCTTGAGACCACTGAAACCAGCAGACACAATTTGCGCTAGAGAACACTCGGAGAATCCCAGAAAGTCGTGATCACTAAGGTTTGCACTGGGACTGTCAATGTCGTACACTTCAAATCGAAGGAGTTGTTCTTCTTCAAAGCGGTAATCCATCGTTATCTATGAATACAAATAGAATTCCAAATAGAAATACAAATACAAATACAAATAAACAAATGTACATCTATAGAGACAAAACAGGGACAGAAACAAACAAATACCAATAAAACGATGAACCACACAACTGTCGATTTCCATTTACATCCATGTCTGCGCCTTTGTGTCCGTACATTTATACATACAATCTATCTATCTATCTATCTACAATCCACAATTTGTTTTTATTACATCAGTTTCCTATGCATTTTGAATTTTGAATGCTAAAGGAATACAAATGTAATATTCAAAATTCAAAGCATCTGGTTGTTATTTCCTTTTCCTTTTATTACAATGTACACCACATGTATGAATCAAAATTCAAAGATGGGAAAATCTATCGTATCGTATCACAGTTTCTTTCTTTGATTTTCTTCCTTCAAAGCTTAAAAGTTATCAGATTCTTTTTCTGTGTATTGTGTATACAAATATAGTACACGTTGTCTATTGTGTACATTGGACATTGTACATGTGCCTTATAAAAATCATTGTGTTAGAAATGTCTGTCAAAAAATATATTTTCCAATACATGTACAACGTACAGTGTACAGTGTACACGAGTTTCGTAACACAATATAATAACAAGAATAATAGACGAGAAAAACACATGCATTTATTACTATTGATTTTCGTAGTTACGGGTTAAACTACAGCTGAAATACTTTACTCGAGCTTTATTTTGTATTTGGTTTTTGCCCCTTGCTTTCTTTTCTACATTCTGTGGAAAATGAAATTACACGGGGAGAAACGTCTGTCTATTTTGTGATTGGAGACAATTTATTACGAAATTTATCCTGCATTCTGTCTCTAGTCTCTTGTTTATTCTCCCATGTCGTATCATTTCCTTTGTCTATCCTATCGTAATTTTGTATGACAATTAAGCTTGAATTATCGATGAATGTGCTTCCACATGTACACTGTGCATTGCACATTGGACATTTTAAAGACCTTTCTCTTTATTACACATATTTCTACCTACACGGCACGAGCAAATGTCAAAATGTCAAGATATACACACATGTGTCATAAATACTCCTGTTTCCACTATCTATTATCTATCTATACAAGTGTATTGTTATTCCATTATATTGTATGATATTATATTATATTGTCCCTGCTTTCTATCCACTACTTTCTACTTGACTACATAGAAAGAAAACCTTACCTTAGAAATGAAGTCGGGGTTTAAATTATTGAAAATGACTTCAGTTCGAAGAAATTCAATCCATTCATTACTTCCAATGGGTTGATGGTAGACACATACCATTGGATCACTTCGGCTAAACAAGTCGGAATCCAACAAGTCTCTGTTGATGTTGATATTGATGTGAAGGTTGATGCACAAGGCGAGCAAAGAAATGGATAAAAGAATAAAAGAGAAAGAGACAATTCAGTTATACCATAGAGTATAGGCCATAGAGGATAGATTGTAGATTGTAGAGTCACATGAAAAATTCAAAAAAATATCCATAATGTATATATCTGTTTAATGTGTTTTTGGCTTTATTTGTCGAGTCCCCAGAGACCCAGTTTTGACTTTCATACGCTTTTCTTTTATCTGTCTACTTCAAGTAGAGCACAAATGTATAGAAAAGACAACAGAATTCACGATGCACGATGTACAGTACACGAAAAGAGAGGACACGAAGAATTTGAAAAGTTTATTAATCCCACGTATGTATATCCGAATTCTGTATTTTTTTTGTTTTGTGTACATTGTCTTTTGTACACTTGAGTAAATTCAAAGTCAATTCTTATGTTTGCGTGTGCACTTTGGACTTTATACTTGATGCTCCGGACTGTATACTGTCCACAGTGTACATGTGTGGTTTATGAGCATTCATCCATAAAGATAATTGTGATAATACTGTAATCGTAGTCAGTCAGGCATCTTCACAATATCCATAAATCTGAGGATGAAAATGACGTTGTAAAAATCCTGGACGCCATTTCATCTTACTGATAATAATACTTATATAATGTCAAATAATGGTATACATTATATATTTCACGTGTAGGTATGTACATGCATTTTTGGTACACGTGATACAGTAATACATAGATACTGCTCTAGGTACTAGTTACTATAGATACTAGATGTACATATAAAATTGTTCCCTTTTCTCCGTAGATTGTAGATATGATCCAATCACAGACTCTCTTCATTACTCATTAACCTTGCCATTATTTGAGACAAAGGAACTGTGTAAAGAGATAAAACAGAAAACAGAAAACAGAGTCCAAGCAAGAACAGGCAAGAAGAGGAAAAGGAAAAGAAAGAGAAAAAGTAATATTGAGTAAATGGGACGGAAGAAATGCCTTCTGAGAAAGTGCATTGTGGATACAATTCACAATTCTTATGAATTTTTCTGCCAACTTTCTTCATTTCTTTCTTTCTTATTATTATTTTTTTCTTCATTCCTTCCTTCATTCTCCGTCTTTCATTTGCCGCTAGCCGTTAGTCGTTATTTAGTTTTTACTTGATGCACGAATACTATGGAAACTACAGATACTCTTATCTCTTATCGGTCCCCTACTCTTTCCCCTTTTAATCTCCTCTGGGAGTTTGTACATTAATAATTAACGGTTACTACCATACACCATATTTAGCTATTGTGTGCAAATCGTAAATGGTAAATGTTAAATGGTAGATGTGGAAACGGCTTTACCTGCTCTACATACGTTTTATCATTATGAAAGTAAAAGTATTAGTGTACACTAGTTTGTAGTTTGTAGGTTGTACTATGTTTAAAATATTATGTAGTGGGTATGCATAATGCATATGTCTTTCCGAATAGCAAACCAGAACACGATTTAGTTGGCGAAGGAAGTACAAGTAAAAGGAAGCACCGGAAAGGAAAGGGTTTGCGTCTATTTAAGACGGTAATGAAGACGGGAGAGGAGAGAAGTGAAACGGAATTAAGGAAATTAGAATGAGAATTTTATACCAGGATGTATAATGTATAGTGTACAATGTGCCATGTAAATTATAGAGTAATATGTAGTACCATAACAACGGTGAGTCGCCTTTCTCTCTTTACTCGGTATTCCGTATCCATGCATTTCTCTTATTCTCAAATTATAAAACGTATGAGGTTTTGAAGACTCATTTAGTCCGACCATTTGCATTTATTCTCTCGGCATAGACAATGCTCAGTTTTCAGTGTACAATCACTATTGTAGAGTCTAGATTCTAGAATCTTACTGTACTATACTTATATCAATTCATATATTCTATTTTCTGTGTAGTGTATAGTTTATTACACTGTGTAAATACTTGTAATGATTTACAAGTTACAATGCGTAGGCACTAGGCACTAGGCACTAGACATTAGACGTCTTATAAATGTTGGTAATTTACCTGCATGAAATGGAGACTTCAACAACTGCCGTCGGGTCCACATCTCCAAGAATGAGCCTATCCATATCGCACCACTCACTCACTCACCAGCACCAACACCAGCTCCAGCACCACTCGTTCTTTCACCTACTCATACCTTCATTCATTCACTATTATAAACTATAAACACTATAAACTTGAAGCTCAAAGTCAAGTCGAGTCTCGAGTCGAGTGAGTCAACTCGTGTCTTTTTACAGTCCAAGTCCAAAGTCAAGTCCACTGTTGTATTCGTATTCGTCCTCAGTGTCGTAGTCGTATTCGTATTTATCTGCACACACAACACCAGACACTAGACACTCAAATCCGTTCTCCTTTGCTCAGATGAAATGAAGACATTTATAGATAAGAAAGAGAGAGAGCGAGAGAGAAGGTAGGAGTAAAATTAATAGAAATGTCCCTCTTGTGAAATATTTGTGTACATGTACAAATATACTGTAATGTTTACTGTATCAGTTTATGTATCCACTCCTCTATACTCTATACTCTAAACATGTAGTGGATGGTAAATGGCTACAAGGATCCTGGGTAACAATATACGAGTAGTTTGATGAAGGCGGTCGTTCTATTAATGATGATGTTGATGATGATAATGAACCAATAAAAGTGATATGTATGTATTTTATACGATGATTCTTATCCAGTATTCTAGTATTCCAGGATCCAGTCTTCGCACTAACACCAAGCCAAGACAAGTCAAACCGAGCCGAGTGAGCCGAGTGAGCTGAGTGCAACAGTGGGAAACGATACGACGAGTAAAAGGTGAAGTAACAGTTTAGAATTTACAAAGAGAAAAGTTGGTGAGGAAAATTCTATGTATCCAAGTTGAACAGTGAATAGTGAACAGTGAACAGCCAACCTACCAACAACTAAGAGTAACTTAGTAGGCAATGGTAGTAGTTTTCCATCCACCACGAACTTCCTTTATCATTAAACTACATGTGTAGACGGAGTAGTGCCAACGTCTTTCCCGTTCATAGTGAGAACAATTTATAAGCGAATTGAATCGTCTTTGCCCCTCTTCGCTCTTCTTTCACTAGGAACTAGTCACTAGTCACTAGCTCGCCGGTAGCTCACTAGTGCAAAACTGTGTACAAATGTGCAATGTAGAGTGTAGAGTGTAGAATGTAAAATGTACAAGTCACTTGATGGAGAATTGAGACTGGAGACTGGAGAATGATGGAGAATAACCAAGATAGGAGAAGAGCGAAAGGACTAGCACGTCATATAAAATACAAAATACTCTTTACTCATCCAGTATTAGTGGTGGTAGTTTTGTTGCGTAGGAAATGGAAAGTAAAACCCACAATGGAGCGTCCAAAGTCTGAAATACTTTTTATTATTCACCACATTTCACTCGTACACACAAACACTTTCTCTATATTTGTGAACTATCCCCGTATCCTACATATATAATATGTATCCATCCACCGGTACATGTATCTTTCACAATTTTATATACTCTCTTTTTGACTTGGCTTAGAGAGTAGAGTGTAGGTTCGGCAGTTGACTGGGAACTGGGAAATATAGACCAGTGTTAAAAGTGTTTTGTTGGTTATTGCTCAGCTCCCTTGACCATAGGGAATATCTCTGATATCATTACAGCACAATGGTAATGGTACACTTTTCTTCTTCTTCTTCTTCTTGTGCTTTCTCCTGCTCAAAGTACTCGTTGGTTTTCCCCGTTTTTTCTTCCTTATTCACCATGGAATAGATAGATAGATAGTCAGTAGATGGATATAGACACTCATCAATACTTAACCAAAAACTGGGCTACACCATACACCATCGCACAATTTCACTTCACACCACACCACACTGCACCGATTCTAGATTCTCGATTTCCGATTCCCCCTCACTGGCGATTCCAAATTCCGATTTAGAACGTAAAATGCCTACATGTTCATAGATAAGTACGCCTTGATCACACTCATGTGTAACATATTCCGAGATAGATAGATATTAGATGGAGATAGGCAGAAAAGGATCACGTACGATAGTGGGTACCTGAAAGCACAGAGTTGAAGAAAAATGTTCACATCAAATAGAAAATGGAAATATTGCTGACTTGCTGCCTTGCTGTGCAGCTCAATCCAATTGCTGATGGTTGCTCCTAGCTAGCTTGCTGACCGACTGACTGACTAACTGAATCGCTCACCACTCAAATATCTAGGAAAAGCTTCCTCGTCACTTGTGTGCAGTGTGCAGTGTACGGTGAAAGCGAGCAGCGTGTATGTAGTAAGTTCAATGTTCACATGCTATTCTACAGCGCACAGCTCACAGGGTACAGAGTATAACTTACAATGTGCACATGACACATGACCCTCACTTTCACTTGACTATTGGCTATAGGTATTTTACTCGTCTCGTTTCACTTTAGGATGAAAAAGTGTTGTGGAGAAAACGCAAATGCTTGAGAATCTATAGAAAGTACAAGTACAACTAGAAGCGTTTCAATCTGGACACTGGCACTGGCACTTGTATTCGTACTCGTGCTGATATTGATACTGGCTTGTTTCAGAAGGGAATTCGGGGCACCAAATCAATGTAGCGTGGTGTACTGTATTGGGTTTCTGGATATGGATCTGGATTTGTATTTGGTCTTCTTCGTCTGGACAAGGGTAAATGTACTGAGAAAAGCTGATTCAACTTGACTTTACTCTACATGTAGAGTTTGCCTCGAGACTGTAGATTCTGGACTGAGAATCAAAACTGAAGGAAGATAACACCAGGGTAGAATTTGAATGAGAAGACCCAAAAGTTGGGTAAAGCAAACTCAAGAAGCGGCGGTGGATAGTAAAGAGTTGGAGAGACGGGTGGAATGGAGATGGAGGTGCAGAGAGAACAGTGAAGGAAGAACGGTGTCGGCGTGTGCTGGCTGGTGAGAGGAAAAGCACAGACTAACAACTTTGAAGCAGCAGTGTATTCTCTTTATACAAAACCTAGTCGACAGTCGACAGTCGAGTCTCGAGTCTAGAGTCTACAGCCTAGAGTTGAAGTCGACAGTAGCAGCACACTCCACACTCCATACTCAATACTCCAACTCGACAATTTCCTTGCCATGCATTCCCTCAACTTTCCCTTTGAATTCAGAGTCTCTGTTTACATTGGAGGGAATATGACGTTTTGAGCTTTGAGTTTTGAAGCAACTTCTGTTTCTCTTTCTTTGTCTTTGTCTTACTATGTTGTCTCTATTTCTATTTCAGCCCTTCCACCTTCCAGCCTTCCAGTCTACTGACTACTCACTACTGACTACTGACTACACCTCAACTTGAGTTTCTATATTCTACACACTTCTGCTTGTCTTGTCTCCTTACTTGAATTGCATTTAAGTACATGACTGCCATCACAGCTCACAATTCACAATTCAGATCCAGTGAATGAGACAAAAAAGACCAAAGACAAAATGAAAAAGGAAAGATAAGAATTGGTGTTGGCATTTCCAATACATCTATATTGAACATCAACTGTGGAAGCAACTTTAACTTTTAATCAAACAAGAAACCGACTGCCGAGCGAATCTAGAATCTAGCATGTGGAATCTAGCATCTAGAGAAAACTTGTGAAGAGTGCAAAAGGGAATGGGAAACAAAGTAACAAGTAACAAGTTAGGAAAAAAAGAAGACAGACAATAACTTGGATGTACCGTATACCTATAGAATTTAAACTACCTTCATCCTTTATCTATTTTATATTTTCTGTATTCTCTATTCTATACCCCTGTAATCTCTATATCTGGATCCTACATTCTACACGTCAACTATGTCAACTACATCAACTTCAAGTGTATAGTTTATAGCTTATAGTGTACAGGATAATGACGATAAGTTGTACATTGTACATTGTACATTCTGTTGAACGTAACACATAACACAAAAAAGAAGTACAGCAGCCAGGCTTCACAATTGTGAAGGTTTTTGAGTCGTGAGTCTCGAGTCAGCCATTTCTTCATCATATATACTTTTAGTGTTAACGAGGAATGTATAGGAAGGACAGTAGAAGAATAAAACAAGTAGAAGGAGAAGTAGAAGTGAAAGTAAAAGAATGCCAAGATGACGATTGGAAATGTTTGAGTTGAGTTGAAAAGAGAAAGAAAAGAAGGAGAAAAAGAGGGTCTGTGCTGTGCAAATGGAGTTGGAAAAAGGCATCGAGAGAAAAAGAGAGATGAGAATGAGAGTAAGAGTGAGAGTGCGAGGATAGATGATAGTGAAAGAAATTGTCATTGCTCTTGTACACTCATCCAGAAATTTAGATCCAGATTCCAGATCCAGATGAGCTGACTTTCTTCTCTCACTCTTCATCTCGCTCACTGCCTCTCTCTTTTTCTGTCTTTTTCTAGATACTAGATACGCGATACTAGATACAGACTTTTGATTCATTATAAAGTTTCACGATGGAAATTACATACCTAATGGGACAGAGATAGAAAAAGATACAGATGCAGACACAGACATGGACATATGTACAGAAACATATGGAAGAATGAGGGTGAGGAATTCATGTAGAATGTACTGTGAGAATTGAGAGTTGAGAGTCGATACTTTTGCAATTTGTGTGGGCTCGTGAGAAGGAATGGATCTACAATCCATGGTACATTCTACATTCTAAATTTCTACTTGTCTATGGTATGGTATTGCATTGGATTGCATCGGCTGTCGTTTGAGAGCTATGTATAATTACTCTTGTGTGTTATGTATCTGTAATCTGTATTATGAACGTTGAACGTTGAACGCTGAACATGCTGCTCCTGCTTCTTTCTTTCCCATTACCATTTTTCTTCTTGTTCCTTCTATATTCTACACTTCGGATCAAAGTCTGTTAAGCGCTAAATATGATAAAACATGGAACTTTTGCTCTTTCTCTCGCTCTCACTCTCTCTCATTGACAGTCTGACTTTCTCCCTCTCATCTCTCTTCAACTATTTATCTCTTTCTCTCTTTTTCTATCTCTACGCCTGACTGTCTTTTAGTGAATGACTGGTGAAAGAGTTGGATGGTTGGGAAAAGTTTCAATTCAAATGAGAAAGGAGTAATGAGTTGCACATGTGAGTTGTGAATTAGTATACAAAGTGCACACTTAGTTCAGCATACACAGCAGTACGTCCAAAATATACCAAAATTGCCTCACCATGCATCATATATCATGCTATGTGGAGTATGGACGTTTATGCATACAGACACTCTTGAACAGACCCAAGTTCTACATTCTACACTCTACATTCTACATCCTACTCACAAATATAGCGTCCAATTAGTTGGGTTCTGGAGAGAGCCCCGAGCTCAGCCGTCAACAAATGTCAGTCACTCTAGGTATGTCCGAGTCTCACAGTAAGTTTTAGCTGAATTATCAGCTCTGATGATAATCCACTTGGTTTTTTGGCATTTACTATACTTTCTACTCTTACTTGCTACTTGCCCTGTTCTGTACCTTACGTTAATTTGAATTAAAAAGCGTGATGTAAAATGCATAGTGCACAGTACAGCTCAGTCCACAATACACAATACAAAATACAAGTAAAAGCCAAAATGTGTGTATTTTGTTTGTCCTTTTTTATCCGTACAATTTATTTTCGGGATTACGTACTATTATTTGCTATCTACACTATACCATTATCTATTTTGTATTATGTATTATGTTTGATGGTCCTGCAATAATAGTTTTTAATACGATCAAATGGAGAAGACTTGTGATACATGGAAAGTTTGAGTGTGGAGTATAGAGTATGGAGTATTGAGTAGGTAGATAGGGAAAATGGAATTGAAATTTGTCGACAGGCTAATGGTCATAATGACCGTTCCATTCCGTTGATAGACGTCCGTGACATGTAGGTTCCAAGTTCCAAGTCCACTTTTGCATGTACAGTGTACACTGTACAATGTACAAGTTGGAACTGTGAACATGAAACTTTGAATGGAACTTTGACTCAAGGTTCTTGTTCTTCTCTGCCTGTCTCCTTAATTCTTATTGCACACTGTACACTGTACACAGTGCAATGTTGGTCGTTGCTTGTTGGTTGTTGGCACTACTTTTACTGAATCGTCTTGGTTGTTTGCCGTCCTTATCTCATATTGTATGTACAATGTAGATGTACTACTGTTTCCTCTGTTTCCGCCTGCGTTTCTTTTTCTGCTGTTTTTCCTACTGTAGGTTCTACAGTAGGAAAAACAATATACAAATCATTGTACATTGGGTACTACTACTATTATTTTCATTTAGATAAATATCGCTCTTGTTTTAGTTAATGTGAGGAGAGTTCCACTGTCCTCTCACGCCATTATTCTCAAAAACAAGCACATTCAAATATGGAGTACGTGCAGAAAATATCTTTGGACATTGTACATTGTGCACTCGTATGCTATGCATCATGTATCATCTAGTCACTAGTATGTTTGTATCGTAGATTGTAGACATATCTAGTAATATGTAGTATGTAATGTGTAGAGTGTAGATATGATAACGAGAAGAAAGATGGCAAGAATAATGACAATATCGTTATTATTATTACTATAAGTACTCGTTGTCAGTGCTCGGACTATTCACTACTAAACTTTCAAAGTTGTGGCTTCAACTCGACCTTCCAGAATAAAACAAAACAAAACAAACCAGCAAAAACACAAACACAAACACACCCCTCACAACTCGCAACTTCTCTAACAGCTAACAGCCCGAATTAGAAAATGAGAAACCAAAAAAAATAGATGCAAAAACAAAGACAAAGACAAAGACAAATACGGTGAAACGAGAGTGAATAAAAACATATCGGAATCGGGAACTGTACCATGTACAATCTACAGTGGACGTGAGAATGTATTTATGTACACACATACACATTATACACTATACAGTATACGGCTATGACATTATGTATTATAATATTTATATATTCCTTGCTTGTTGTTGCCCACATTGTCCTAATGGGTTTTTATCCATGTAAAGAATGTTACGATATGTGCAATGTGCATACAAAATACAAATACTGATGTATATGGGATACTCCTCCGTATTTAGTATTTACGTATGCATATTTATCTACCATGCAGCATGCACCACCCACCACCGTACATGAGTATTTATATGTAGAGGGTTTCAAATAACAGTAAAAGTATTGATCTCTTGCCATCTTTCTCCAGTTATACATCTCGCACTAATATTGTACGTACACTCATGTTTGACTGTAGTACTCCAGGACAGGCCAGACCAAACCAAACCAAGCCAAGCCCAGGACAGACCAGACCAGGCGAAGGGAGACGTAGTCATGTTGAATTGTGAAGGAGGAGATGCAAAGAAATATTCAGCTACAGGCTACAACTTGAACTGTACGGAAACGACGAAACCTCTAGGCTATAATATAGACACATTTAATATAATATAAATACACACATTCACAGGGGAAAAATACAAAAATACAAAAATACAAACATTACACACAGCTATCAAGTTCAGCCTTTTCAGTCCTGATGTTGACTTGACTGGAGACTGGAGCGGGAGCGGGAGCCTGGGTGCTGGAACCTGGAACTGGAACTGGAACGGGTACTGGAAATTTTTGAACTATGTAAGTATACATAGTTTGATATCGTGTACGCTTAAGAATTTTGTAGGAGTGTTTGTACATGTATATATGTACATGTATATTCAAGTAAGTATGAGCTTTCATGATAATGTACAAGAGGAGAGAAGGGGAAAAAAAGATAAATTTTTTGCGCATGTGAAAACTTATTTTGTATATGAAGCGGAATCCACAATCCAGAATCCAGATCTTTCAACCTCACCAAAATCATCTCGTCTTTCTTCTCCTTCTTCTCCTTCTTCTTTCTTTCATTCTTTCTTTCTCTCTTTCTTTCTTTTATTATTATCATCATCATTCTTCTTTTCAGTTCAACTTTCTTCAGAGCTTGGTTTTGTTTGGTCTGGTTTGGTTGGACGTGGTTTGGTGAGGTTTGGTTTGGTTTGGTTTAGTTTAACTAGGTCTTGGGTGGACTTCCTTCCGTTTCTTCATATTCTTTGCCGTCAGGCGTCCTCATCCGTATCTGTATCCGTGTCCGTATCCGTATCCTTCTTTTTTGGGGGTGTTCTATGAACAAATATTTCTTAGTGTTTCTATGTGCGTGCTTCCTGTGCATTTCACCCAACTATTTCTCATATGTAAGTATGTAAGTATGTAAGTACGCCGTGGAGACTGGATGCAGAAGAGAGACGTACTACAGACTAGATACTCTACATTTATAAGACTGTAAACTTTCCTTTTCTTTTCCTCTTTCTGTTTCCTGTTTCTCAGCTTTATGGTGTCTTCGCCTTCCTCTTTGGAATGACTCGAGTTTGGATTCTGGAGTAAGTAAACTAGAAAGTGACTCTAATCTAACCTTGTTATTTCCTTTGATGTTTTCTTTCGCACCGAGTTGCTTCCTCAAAATTTCTGAGTGAATACATATAATATGCAACCAACACAAGGTGTATTTCCTCCTTTCTCCTCGCTCACAACTCACAACCCAAATATTTTGGGTTTTGTGTCCCCGTGTGTAATTGTATGAAGAGTGAAGAATGAAGGCTGAAGACGGATACGAATAAGAATGCGAATACGAATAAAGATACGAGAATACGGATTTCATTTAGGATTTACGGATTGAAAACATTTTACGCCTCGACTTGTTTTCGGTTTTCTTTCCTCGCGTAACTCCCAACTACATGCATGAATGGATGTATATTTGTAGTTTGTATAGCACATATAGATAGCACAGATGCTGAATCTTGAATGTATTCTGGATTCTAGATTCTACATGATGCTTTGCTTTAGCTTCTTCAGTTTTGATTCTGCTTTGTGGATGGTGGACTTTGTCTTTTGTGGTTGTGGTTGACAGTTCGTCCGTAATTCCACTTTCTATCTACACCATTTTGCTCATTATGAGATTTCTCTACCTATAAACCTTGAGCTGTTTTATAAATTACAAAGAAAGAGGTGAAGTTAGTGAGATACTTTGAATAATGCACAACTTACTATTTATTTTATCTACTTTCTCTATTTCTCTCTCTTTGTCTCTTTCTTTCACTATCTCATTCCAGGCTTGAAAATTTGCTAAATGAAGGCAAATATCTTGCAGTTAAATTCCATATTCTGTATTATGAGGAATGAAAGATGTTCAAGTTGTTTGAAGAAGTGAGAAATGAGATAGAATGCTAAAATTCACAAGTTGTTTTTCTCTGCGTCAACAATTTTTCAAATTATAAATGTGTTACATGACGAAAAAAAAATGATGAGCAAGTAAAAAACAGAATTATAGATAAACTATATTAGGTAAAAGAAAAAAATGTGAAGAAAAGAACTCGGAGAACAGAAAATTAGATTTTACATTTTTTTTTGAAAAGGACCAATAAGACACTTTTTTGGATCTAGGTTCTAGATTCTAGATTCTAGATTGTAGAATTTATAGAACTTAGAAGATGTTCTTTTAATTCCCTCCTTTTCATCCTTCCTACTTTTTACCCTTTTCACATCTAAATTTTCACTGGAAAGAGGAAAGAGTCTGTTGAGGGTTTAAGGTTTTCTTTGATAGAGAGAGAACTCAAAGGGATATGTGTTTAAAAATAAAGCTGTAATACACAGTCCAGAGACAGACGAACAGGTTCCATAGTACATAATTCATAGGCAAGCAATAAACGGTTTCTTCTCCTTCGTGTCTTCCATACATTAAATTTTCTATTACTGTACGCTTCAGGTCACACCTTTTGCTCTGGAGACTTGATTCTCAATTCTCGATTCTAGATTTTAGATTCTACATGCTCGATTCAATTTATAATACTCGGGAAATATACAACACTTATATTACATATACAATATACACATATATATTAATGTACAACATACAACATGCATCAATAATAAATATTATGTATCCTTGATCCTTGTATTTTCTAGTGTCTAAATAGTACTTAGAGTTTACATCTATTTTTCTCTTTTCAATTTTCCTTTCTTCTCATTTTTTCCCCACTTCCTTTTGCATCTTGGAAGACGGAGGATGTAAACAAGAAGGAAATAAGAGAAAAATTTATATGCAGGATTATGAAGAGCGATGGCCGTTTGCTACATTACGTTTACACCGTGAAGATTATCCTCATAATTCTCTCGTCTTCTCTGTTCTTTTGTATCTTTCCTATTTTACACATAAATACTTTGTGTACTATTCATGCGGAATAAGTGAAGGAAAGAAAGAAAGAATAGAGGAAGAAGAATATAAGAAGAAAGAGAAGAGTCATCATCCTTCATGCTCGTATTCACGATACTTGCATACTTATAACCTTATTTTTACTATCATGACGTATATTGTGCCCCGTAGTGCCTTTTCTCATAAATCCAGGAAATATGTACATGTGACTTTTGGGATCTTTTCAGTTTTTGAATTTGCAGCAGTAGACACTAGACACTAGGCACATATTCTATATTATGTATTATAAGATATGGAACAGAATAAAAAGGAGAGCGAAAATTGGGAAACGGGTTGAGAAAAGGACGAGAGAGGAGTGAAGGCAAAAGTGAAAGGAAATGAAGGAAGAACCGAACGCTCAACTGACTCTGGTGAAAAGTAAAATGACAAGAGAGAATTTCTCTATGTGAAAAAAAAGTTGTTATGAGATACGTCCATACTCTATTCAGCATACAGCATACGCTTTTACAATCCTTAAAATTGTAAATGGTGTATGTATGTATGTATACATAATATATTAGATATTAGGTACGACGATTTTCTATCTATCTCTTTCTCAAAAGGAACAAATTATAGTGAAATGAGAAAGATTTGCCAGCACATCCATCCATCCAGCATCCAGCATCCAGCATCCAACATCTCAAAACTCAAAACTCAGAACTTTGTACAATGTACATCCTCTTCGTCTTTGAACTGTACCTTTTATAACTGTTTTTATTCGTCTCTTCCTCTGATGATGCAGCCAAGCGCCAATTCAATTCACTCCAATTCCAGTTTCTCTAGTCCCAGAGTTGAAATTCCAATTCCAATTCCAGTTCCAACACCGGGTTCAAAGTTTGAGTTTCCTGAAAACCTTAATGAAAGGGAAACTTAAGATTGTACCTTGAACATTGAGCATTGAACATTGTACAGTATGCAAATGTTTGATGGGTGTAGGTAAGACGCATTACATATTCAGCATTGAGATGAAAAGGAATCAATTAAAGGTCGCTCACAACTCAATAAACTCAAACTTTCTTTCGCTCAATCCCAATCTTACGTTTATCAACATGTAGATCATATAATAATATACGTATACATAATACGTATGTACTATCTGTATGCATATGTATGTACAATGTATAAGGTACAAGGTACAGTTGCTATTTTTCCAAAGAAAGCAAATGACTGCAAGTTGCACAAAAGTTGGAAAGAAAATATGAAGCAGAAAAGTAAATAATACATTATTAAACGACACTAAACGACGTTATGAACTAAATGCAAAACGTTGCTGACACACAGAGTAGGAAATAAAGTTTAGGTTTAAACTTTTGGCTACAAGTCATAAAAAGCTATTCAACTACTACGGAGTAAATATAAAAAGTAATTGTGCCGTTGTAAATGTGTGTCAAAGGTCAAAATCAGATTGTACAAAGGTACACTGATTTCGCCGAATTCTAACTCTTACAATTTATATGATGAAAACATGATGAAAACATGATGATGGAACCAAAATGTTATACTGCTGTAAAATGAGATTACCTGGAATGTACGTAATTGCAAGAGATGTAGCGTATCCAAATTAATGATGTAATATCGACCTGTGTATCCACTGTATAACATTTGAAGCTCATCGTTTGTTGTTTTAAGCCACGAAATAAATTAAATTCAATACGACACTTCTTCAAAACAATTCAATACGAATCCTTTAACATTTATATTATGATGTACTATATACTACATACTTGAGTGTATTATTTTTGCAAAGAACTACTTCATCTTTTTTCTCATTACGATATATTTTGTAGAGTGGTTTGTAATTCAACATATTTACTATGTAATTTCAAAATACTTACCAGCTCAAAAATGCATCTCATCATGTTTTTTTTAGTATTTATTTAGAGGGTCTAGAACTAATAAAAAATTACCATTAAAGTCAGAAAAAATAAGGAAAATGCAAATAAACACAGGCGTTTGTTTGTTTTAGTGTTGTAGGTAATATTATTTTTTATGCTGTTTACTACTTATCACTTTATTTTGGTATTCAGTGTTTACTTTATATGTTTTATATGTATTATTTTCAGTAGTTTGCTTGCGTAAAAATATTCAGTAAATTGATAATATTCTACAAGTGAATTATCATGTCTAAAAGGTTTTTAGCATAAATAAAAAAGTAAGAGTATGTAAATTATCATTCGGTACAAAAAATATTGTCATTGTCTTTGTTGTTTAGTTTCATGCATACTTATTTCTTATTTGTTAGTTGCAAAAAAATTGTACATGGTTTACTTTCATTTGGTCAATGTAGGAAAAGTCTTTTGTTTCTTAACTGTATGAATATTAGATTTAAATATTGTATTAAGAATTAAGATGAATGGTTATAAGTTATAAGTAAAAAGTACTAAAACTGTTCAAGTCTAATTATTTTAGCATCAGTATAAAAGATGTAAATTTGGTACGAAGTACGAAGAAAAATGAAGTTTCTATGAACGAATGCTAATAAATTGTTTAAATTTTTAAGCCCTTATTTCGACTGATGGATCTTGCATAGGCAATTAGAGATGGAGAATCTTCACAAACGAACGCCTTTATGTGATTGCAGGCTACATCGTGCCATTTTATACCTATGGGATAAAACAATACAAAAAAGTATAGACACAAAATTAGGAAATTAGGAAACCACAAGCTAACGATGAAAAACGAATATATGCCATTTGCGGAATACTCTAAATAACATGGGGACCAATTTAATTAATTCAAATTGATCCATGCCGTAAAACTGAAACCCCAAATAGAGAAAAACATTGATTTACTATTTACTAGTATTAAATAAAACAACAAGATAAAACATTTCTAACCGTCTTTGTAGTAGTTGTTTAAATAGGCAAGGCAGGATTCAGTTAGACCACCCTGAGTTTTCTCACGATTGTCTGGTTGTGGTTTCTTCAAACTGAAATTTAGAATAGAAAAAGGGATTAGTTATTAGTTATTAATTTCATATCCGTATTTATGTGCAAGGTAAATCCTCCGAACAATTACCATCAAACTACAATATTATTTGTACAGATTACAGATGCTAAGGCAATCCAAAGTACTGCATTATGTATTATTCATGGTCTCTGAATACTGACATATTCACAGAGAAGTATAAAATAAAATAATCACGGCTCTTAGCGGTTATTATTATATTCAGTGAATTCCGGTCTAAAAACAGATAGATAAAGTATGCATGCCATAATATATGTATAAGTATTGGAATAAATTGACTGGGTTATACTCCACAATTACGTACTATCTAAGTATATACATTATACATACATGCTCCGTTATGCATATTTTGTATGTATGTACCTAAAAAGATTGTTAATTACAAAAAGTCTTTTATTCCATATTCCATAATATCAAACTCTGCATTCATACCAGTTATAAAATTCATCTAGTGGAACGAATATTTAAATGAGTTATCGTGTAAGTAAAAACTAAAATTCTGCCTTTCTCTAATCTTTTGAAAGTAGAAAGAAGAAGGAAAAAACAGAGAAAAAAAGAAAGATATTCTTGTACAATTTGGGAGTCGCTCTCCCTGCTCCCTTTCTTACATTTCCATTTGAATAGTAAGCAGAGATCGGAGAGGCGTAGAATATAGTAATATAGTATGTAGTATGTAGTGCTCTGGCAAACTTTTTTTTATTATATACATTATTTAAACTCATTTCTACAGTTTAGTAAGACCTCCTATGCAAATGTACTAAATTGTAAGCGAAAGAGAGACTATGTGAGAGAGAAAAGGAGAACGGATGGAGAAAGAACTCACATTTTAGTTAAAAACCACATCAGAGAAGAGAATATTTGTATTTTGTATTACAATCCTCCCATATTCATATCTGGGTTTGTTTAACAAAGTTAATAATTGTTAAAATATGACTAAGTCATAGCTTTGATAATGTACGATAGCGTGGCTAGTCTAAATTTACACCTTAAGTGTATCATGCGTATTAAACGTATAAGCTATAAGCCTTAGACCAGTTCAAAAACCAAAATTGCCTTCAAACTTCAAACTAAAAAGTGCCAAATTTAGTTGTGTAGCAGACAGAATCCCAAAAACGTTTTATCTCATATTTTAATGACATAAACTGAAGAAATACATATGTGCGTATTTTTTGTATACAAGTTTTGTAAAAGAACATTTTTGAGTAGTTTTGAACGGATCTAATATCTAGTAT
The DNA here is from genome assembly GCA_034698265.1 of Sminthurinus aureus. Taxonomy (NCBI): domain Eukaryota; kingdom Metazoa; phylum Arthropoda; class Collembola; order Symphypleona; family Katiannidae; genus Sminthurinus; species Sminthurinus aureus. Next base: position 21,219 of record JAQGBH010000531.1, read on the forward strand.
ATATATGTACATTAATAAAGTGGAAAGTGTGGTAAAATGTAGACAATGCAACTTGAAACTTGAAACAGAGACAGAATATGTCCTAATGAAACTACGTGTAGGTACTAAAACGAATATGCGTATAAACAATAACAAATACAGCAAACTTTTCTCTGCAATTTGCAATCTTCAGTGAAGAAAAAGCCAACATTTTTAAAAACTTATTCAAAGCAGGATTAGATAAAAGTAAAAAAGTTTGTGTGCTCTCTCAGCTCTAAAATTTCCAGAACCCTTACAATACACGACTCACTATTGGTTGAAATTTGCATAAAGATAATATTTACAAATGCAAGAGTGTGTAAAATATCTCCATAAATTTGTATTATTAATGACTAATACTTAATTTAAAGTTTGAATGCATTCTACATACATACATACCTATGCAGTATACAAAAGTATGAAATCTAAAAACGATCCATATACTGATATAACATGTAACCCATGTAGTTTAACTTTAGAATTTGCAAAATATAAATATTTAAAATAAATAGAAACTATATTATATACTTCAAACTTCAAGTACATATAATATATACCTACATATGGATCATCAGTATATTTTATATACATATATTATGGTAATCTGCACTTGAATTTAGACTAGAAAATAGAATTAAAAGTTTCAAGTCTCACCCTCCCGTTCTGCTCCAATCATTATATTCACTGTTATATTCATTTGTTGGCCTCATTCTTTGTCCAGATCCACTCCAAAACCAGCCTGCAAGTGTGAGAATTGAGAATGTGAGTGTTGTAATCATAAATTCCAAATTTCACTCGTAAATTTCGATTATATATGCGCACACACAAGAGAACTACGTAATACGTATAGTGTAAGAAACATAAATATATCCATAGATATGGGAGAAACATGAAAATGGGAGATACTGTATATAAAGTATATATAAATGAAATGAATGCAAAACTATAAACTACTGTAGAATTCCTTCCAAGTACTAAGTAGATAGATATAAGTATACATAGATTTCAGAACCAAATGGTCTGGTACTAACATAAATTTGAATTTTAGAATTGCCTGATGCCTGACGGACTAGGAAATGTGTACGTACTACGTACAGAGATGTGTACAAGGAGTGTCAAATGGTAAAGATAGAAGAGGATAATATAGAAATGTGAAGAAAGACACAGAAACAGAAAACTGAATTTGAATCCTCATCGGAATTATTTTGAATAATTTCATGCAGTCCCTAATGTGTACTGTGCATAGCTTTTGGATGCTCATAATGTAGGAAATGTATAGTGTTATGGTTTATAGTGCTAATAAAATTTTACCGTTTATTTCTAAAGGTTGTAGGTCCTTCCTACTGGTGCATTTTTCTCCAAAGTCACACAGTCGGCCTGACGTCCAAGAATATTTGACATTATCTGTGTGTATAATAATAGTTAATATTGTGTATACAAAACGAACATTTTTGTAACATTAAAAAAGTTTTACAACATATAATAGATAATGTATTTTTACATGCAAGATTAAAACTTTGCATCCCAAAAAAATTTCCATTATAGAAACAAGGATAAGTTATAAGTTTGATTTCATATTAGGAAATGCTTTAAAATATGTATATATACAATGTACATGCACATCACATATTATGTTCACGAACTATATGTATACTTTAGAACATCAAATTTTTAACAAAATATAAAAACTTACGGGCTTGAATGTATTGTTTAACCAGTTGAATTTCCTGTGGAGTCTTTATGCAAAAGAACAAGTACATTTTAATTTAAGCTTTTCAAGATAGGCTGAGTTCATAGGCACCGTTGTACCAGATGAACAAGCAATTTATACAGACAATCCATCACACATTTCTTTTATAGTAAATATACATATTATGTATTTCATTATAAAAATGAATCAATACGGAGGAATTTTTTTAATTAAATCAAAAATCAAACTTTACTTCTAGGCTGACTGTGTCCATACATCTTTCTCTGCACCTATACATTACAATGAAAAATGAAACTTGAAGAATTCATGGTGTGTATGAAACATTTTGTGTAAAATATGATTAAATATTAAATAACTGCCCAAAATGGAGAAAGTTTTGTAGAAAGTATAGGTGGTATAAAACTTTTAAACATTACAAAATATGGTCTCCTATATATATATTTAGCATCCAAATAGTTACTGTTATGTATAAATCATAGTTGATTTGTGTGTATCGTGTATATTAAATGCATTAAAAGTACTGCGAATAGTTACATAATACAGAAAATATATTAGATCACTCACCAGTTTCGAGCATCCAACCAGTTAAGAAACACATTTTTTGTATCTCTTTCAAGCCATGAAAAGTAGTAAGCACTGTTGAATTTGCTCACATGAATCTTTCTAGAAGCACAAAGTTCGGGTATTGGGTCAGTCAAGTTCTTTGGTACGCATGAAGCAAGTGGTAGAGCAACTACCACAATAAATATAAAAGAAATATGATATGAAATATGATGAATCTTTGGTTGTGTCATTTTTTTTTAAATATTTTACGATATCTTCCTTAATTAAAATGTAGCGACTTTAAAAACTTTAAGAAAAACACTATTCCTTTCCAAAAATGTATAAGATTCTCTTTGTATTTTCCACAGAACTATTAAATTATTTTTTTCTCAGAGCTGTATACTATAAGAAATAAAAGTAAAACAAAAACTTGTGAATAATGTTATAGCTCAAGATCTGTCAGACAACTGAGAGAAATTCTAGAAGGTGGCTATATAAAAAGGAAATAAAAAAAACATGATTGTAACTGTATATTTGCATAACATCTATTACTTTTGAAAACTGATAAAAAACTTGGATATTGATCTTATGCAAATGGATTGTTTCAACTTCATTGATTTGCATGATGTGAACAATGGAAACGAAAGTACAATTCTCGCATAAGATATCGAGAGAGCGAGCCGACTCGAAACTTTTGCGTGTTGATACAAACTTACAAGCTACGTGAGACCCTTGATCTTTGGATACGAATTCAAATCTGATGTCACTCAAATCCGTTTCCGTAATCCGTCGACTCACCTTTTGTAAATTTAATTGATTAAACGCTTAGAATATATAATACTAATTTTTATTACTATACGTACGAATCATAGCTCAAAGGTTAATTCATTCTAGTCAGTCACTTACCATTAACCATCATTCCTAAAAAATTATCATTTTGTTCGGAGTAATATGTCTTCGTATCAATGGTAAGAAATCGTGTCATCAATGTTGACAGTATTTTTTTCATGAATATTGAACAAAAAATCGAATATTGAATTGTAAAAGTACTTCATGACTCATGACATTTGGAAATAATTGATTGATTGATTGATTGATTGATTAATTATAGGATTAGTGATACTGAAGCATACAAGAGAAAAAGGAAGAGTAAAAATGTCCTTCAGTCGGAGAAAGTGGAAAAACACCCACTGCTCTCTCATAGCACAGTTACGGTAAACAAAACATGTTCTAAAAATGATTGGGTATAATTAGGTTGCCAAAAATGATGTAGATATTGATATTATGGTGTTGTACTTTTTCACTTTCAGTCAAAGGATAAGTTAATTCTAAAAACAGAGCCTGTGGATCCTTTGACAAGAATGGCTGCTGATCTTGACTATAATCCTGAACTTTTTACTAAAAATGATAATTTTGAACCATGGAACTCAAAGAAAGTTGCCATCCTAAATAAATTTACTACACAAGAGAAAATGTCTATTACCACGTCTTTCTTTGCTGCTGATCACGGTAAAAGTAACTTTTGAATAGTGTCCTACATGATTTTGAATAAAAAATATTGCAAAAAACTGATTTTGAAATGTATGTTTTGTCCATGTACAGAGGTTCGAGGAGTGAGTGAAAAAGTTTTACATCGTCTTGAACAGCTAGATTTAGATTGTGGTTCAAAACAATTTTTTGGTGGGCTGACACAAGAAGAGTACATTAATAAAGTAAGTATAAATAATGGTCCATACCGAAATTTTACCTGTACATGTTAAATGTATATATTTAATATGTATCACTCATGTAGATTGTGGTCCATGCAATTTTTAAATGTAACTCATATATTATATCATACTTGTAGATTAATCAGTTAGACCAACAACTTACTCAAGCATGGCAAGCTGACCTTAGAGTAAATGCCTTAAAAATTTCTATTCAGGTATGTATACGTTTTTCATTATCTGTGTAAATACATATTTGTCTTTGGTTATACTAAATACTAATAACTAATAGTTCTTCTTTTGTATCTATGAATTATGAATTATGAATGTACTTGTCATCATAAAATGTATTTTTTCGTGGTTTATTTGTATGTGTATTTTAATTATTCCTTTCTTTTTCATAAATAACCAGTGCTGCAAGTTACTTGGAGATTCATCTGTAGTATCTTTTTATCCCAGCAAGTTTGTCATCATAACAGATATATTGGATAAGTTTGGCAATATGGTGTACTGTCGTCTACAAGGAAAACACAAGTATTTGCTTAAATCTTTTTCTTTTATTTTTTTGGAACCAAGAAAAGACTGTGTGTGTCCTTTTTTCGTTTAATGTATTTGTACACAATCATTTCAAGGAACCGAAAAATATGCAATAATTATATGTTGTTCTTATGCAGTGATACTCATGCAGCTAGTGAAATTGCAAAAGAAACGTGTAAAAATTGGTTTTTCAAAGTGGGGTCAATACGAGAACTTTTGCCTCGAATTTGTCTTGAACTTGCAATCCTCAAATCTTATGCATTCATATCCCCAAAGTAAGAACTCCCTACTTATCTGTAGTGGTTTTGTATTTCTTATATTGTATTAAAAAATCTTCATAAAATTCATATTTGTAGAAGAATTATTATTACTTATTTATTACTATAATATTGAAATACATGTTTTATATCAATATCTTTTTGATACTTTTAGTCCTGATTATGGAAGGATTTTATCCCGACTACTGAATAGTATGTGGGGAATTGGGGATCCTGTTGTTGCCATTTACATGCGTTGTTATTTATGCCGGAAAGCCATGGAATTAGTACCGAACAGTAGGGAACTATACATGCAAAGCTTTCAAGATTTACTTTTACTTCATGATCAGGTATTAAATAATCATACTTTAGGAGTTAGTTACCATTTTCAATATTTTTATAGACTCAATAATCCAAAAATAGAGTTTCAATGTTATAAACGTATCGTTATTTAATAAATTATTACAGGCATTTGATAATTTCCGACATAATCCACATTATAACGAAGCAAAAGTGGCAATGGAAACTTACATGGGTATACTCAGTCCTGCAGTAGATTGGATTCTTCAATGCTTAGTTCATAGAGGAGAACACCTGACTTATGTCGTTCAACTTGTATCAAGTCTTCCACCATTGTATGTGGCCAAAGAAGAAACAAAATCTTTTTTTAAACGTTAAATATCATCATTATCCAAGCACACACATTATAAACGTAATAAAAATGAAAATATAGTTATATAAAATACTATTATCATCTGTTTACAGTTGGAAGTCTGTCCTTATAAGTTCTGTGTTATCTACATTCCCACCAACTTTTATCGGAGAAGAGTGTTTACATATTTTGGAAATGATTTTATCTTTGGAAACTAATTTGGGTGCCATTCTAAGGAATCTTGGACTATGTCTTATTGTTGTCGATCATCAACAAAAAGCAAAAGAAATATGGAATCAAGTATGGCCTGTTATTCGTCAAATACAAGATCGAAGTCAATATTTAGCGTGCTGTCAAGTTTGGATAGAATTTGCCGTGAAACATTTTGGGGTATGAGGTTCTAAAGAATAATTATGAATAATGAAAAATAATTAGAAACTGATAATCTTTTTGTTTCATCTTCAGTGATGTGAGCTATAGGTATTTTACATATATTTCTCACATTTATGCATCAAATTTATCAAAATTATTATGTCACAATAACATATTTTATTCTCCTTTGCAGAGTGACGTAATCAGCTCTGTGTTAGATGATGTGATGGAACATGTGAGATATCGTGATGTAGACCAATTTCAAGGGAAGCTTGCTAGCATAATTGAAAAATTACTTACATATTCCGATGATATTACACAACTTCTACATATGGTAAACAAATAAAACATCAAAATATTAACATTGTTTTTCTGTTTTGAAAACAAAAGTCAATTTCAAGATTTTTGAGTTGAATCTATTATGCCAAATAAAAAGTGACTAATCAACAGTATCTCAATCTTTACAGGACAAGTTTATTAAAATGATCACAATGTTAAACGTGGATACAGTAAAGAGTGTGATTTTAGTTTACAATACCAAACATCCTGAACCACAAGGAAATAATATTGTTATTAATACTTTATTGCATCTGACAACAATAGTTCACGATTCTGTGGAGTAAGTAAATTTTATAATGTTTTTAATTTTTGCAAAATAAAACCTTTCTTTAGATAGGATTTTAACTAGAATGTACTATATTATATTCAACAATTTATGTTTAATATAGTGCATTGACTCCCTTGGATGAAATCAAGCAAATTGGCAATCTAATTAATGGATATATTTTAAGAGTTAATTTTGGACGAGATTTTGAAAAACAACTACAATTTTATGATGAAGCAAGAGGAGCATTTTCTAATATTGATGCAGTTCTTGTTCAGCTTATTCAGGTATGATATGTTATACTTTATATTTTATTTTTTTAATATTCTTACCTTTCTTTGATATTTTGTATGATAGTAATAAACAATAAAAATGAACAGTAATATATACATACGTAATTATTATTCAATATTATTTGAAAATAGTGTGTCTGTACCTTGGGAATGAATGTGCGCAGCCTAGTTGATGGACATCATACGAAGCGAACACGAGCATTTTTATCAGCATGTGTAGCTTATGCCTTCATTACGATTCCTTCATTAGAAAATAATTTTACACAATTGCAATTGTATCTACTTACAAGTCAAGTTGCTTATTCTAATCACTGTGTTAGTCAAGGTAAATATTAAAAAAAGTACACTAATCATTTACTTTGACATATTCTTCTTTGCAATACTCAATACCTCATTTCGATGAGCTCAATTGTATCTGACTAAATTTCATCTTTATTTGTTTCTAGGTGAAGCATGCCTCAAAGCAATAGTAAACGTGTTGAATTCTAATAGTGTTGCCGATTTGGAGTGTGGAGAAACAATGTTTCTTGAATATATAAACAATTTAGTAAGTTCATTTGTTCCCTTTGAAAAAATTGTTGGCTTTTAATTGTCTAATTTAGAATCTTTGAACTATATAATATAATACATAATAGAATGAAACATTATATTTTATATTAGATTATAGATTATAGTACACACCTATTATGTTCACTAAGAAATAGAAGCAATGCTCATCTCTCTCTCTCTTTCTCCCTGTTTTCAGTTGAGTACATGTCTAGCCGTTCCAGATCACCCAAAAGAACCTATGTTGTATTTAATCAAAGCTTTAATGTCAATTGAATGGGCCATTCCAAATGTATACATCAGTACCTTATCGCTCTTAGGTGCTTATGCTCAAGAAAAATATGCATACCGTTTTAGTGGAGGTAACGAAGTGAAAATGTTGTCCAACTATGAAATTAATCAATCCTATATGTTGTGCTTGGGTTTTACCATATATATAGAATGCATTTAACTAACTTGATTTTGGTATATGGTATATTTTTAGTGGACGCCAATGATGGACTTTATGGAGGTGATGAAAAATTCTTGACTGAAATAGACTCTACAGCTACTTCAATTTTGAATGAAATTTTATCTCTCACTAAAACTCTGTTAGAACAAAATCAACTAAAAAAGCAGGTGAGTGAAGTGATTAATTTCTGTAAATTATGGACCGGAAGATATTCCCCTTTTTTTTATTTATAGAAAATAGTATGCCCCGTTAAAGATAAACTATACACCCTTAAAATAAGCAATTGTTTGAGATATTAATGAACCCTTGGTTTATCACAATTTAATTATTACATTATTCAATTTTGTAACTATTTTGCAGGGAAAGTTAAGTTTGGATTTATTTACCCAAATAACCAGTTGGGGTGACTTGAATCAAATGGGACCTTTAGCAATTAATCTATGGAATTTTTCAAGAAAAAATATTGAACATAAACTGGCAATTAGATCCTTGGAAACTATTCGACGGAAAGCGTCGTATAGAAAAGAATTTCAACAGTTGGCATCTAAAATGACATTAGACTGAATTGAACAATAATAACATCCTTCGTAATTCTCGATAAGTTTTTAATTAGTAATTAGTGTTTGTTATAGTGGGGCCATGTCATATTATGTATTTCTAAAAGTCATGTATTTAAAAATTCATATAATAATTACTATTATAAATTATTATAAAATATAAAATATTATTTACTATTTACTATAAAGAACAATGGGTAAACTTGTGTACAAGAATTTTTTGTGCCATTTATTGTTTATTTTATTTTTATGGAAAAACTAAAGTACTACTATATAACACGTTTGTTTTTATAGGGTTAGGTGATAAAAAATATAGATTTAATTTCTTATAAAAACTTCTTGATACATAATATGTTCCATTTTAAACAATTTTAAAAATAAATTAAAATCAACTGATACTGTGGCATTTCATTTTTACAATGACGAAAAAAATTTTGCGATTTTTCTATTACTTACATATAAATTACAAATCACTACTTCATTGAAACTAATAATGGTTTTTGTTTAAACAGCACAGGGCATTATATATAATAATAATTAATAATACACTGTTGAAGTGATTGAATTCAGGCTTTAAGTAAAAAATATGGAATTTCCAAATACACACATATTATGCACATTGCACATTGTTAGTTTTAATTTTTTTCACGAGATTTCTTTCGAAAGACGAATACATATGTTTTTCCATCTTTTTTATGAGGACGAACAATGCAATCTTTTAAGCTCGTCAACTGTTCCTTACTTAATTGTTCCTCCAAAAGTTTAATTCGTTTTGAAGGCGGTTGTTTTGTTGAAGCATTATAATGTGATTGCTGACATGAATCCGGTAACTGATTCTTATGTGAAGGTCTAATGACTGGAATACTGCTTCCTGTTTTATCTACTACTGAATCTTTGTTTATGCATTTTTTTGTCACATGAATGTTTTGTTTTCTTTGTTTATCTACTGGTTCAGTCGGATGCTTACAGGAAATTGAATTTGATTGTATTTGTGATTTTTTGGGCACAATTTGTGCAGTTGGTATTTCCGTAGAAGGAGTATTGTTAATTTCTTGATTTGGGGTAATGAGATTTGTGTTTGGGTTTTTATTTTTGACAACACAACTTTGAGATTCCGATTTTGAAGACTTATTCTTGCCATATACTAAGATTTCTTTATTTGCCTTATCACTGATACTCTGACGAATTTCTTGATTTGAAAGAATTAGGTGTTGATGTAGTTTTAATGAAATATTTTCACTTGTTCTAATATAAAATGAATTCATAGCTTGGAGTACTTCTGTTGCTTCTTTTTTGTTTTTCAAGTAAACTTCTTGAGAGTATATTAGTTTGACCACTGAACTCATGATTGACACTGAAAAATCCGGAAGCAGAACTTCCCTCATACCTACATAGTTAGGCCCCTACACATTATATAGATTACAGACAAGCATACAAGCCAAATTCATTATAAAAAAACATTCAGAGGTATAAAATTGTGTACATACTACATACTAACATGTACTGTGTGGTACAGTTGATTTATATTGTAGCAGAATATGTGGTAGGGAATGGTATGATACATAATACATACATGATTAAGATGAACTATTGTAAATTGTAAGTAGTTTGATTATATTATATGGGTACCTGAGAGGCAAAAATTGATTCAAAGAATGGAGATACAGAAGTCAAAATGATTGCGTGAACTGGGATAATGCCATCGTTCATAATCAGTAGAACATCTGTTTCTGCAGCAAAATTATTAGTGTTCATTCCTGCCTGTTGAGATTCACAGTAAAAGTCCATAATTGACAAGAGAGTATTCTCCGTTGATTTGATTGAAATCATCATTTTGTATGATGTTCTTGGATTCTGTTGATGAGAAAAATTGTCAAATGCTGTAAATTATCCTTCTGTCTTGTGTATATATATTATGTAGAAAACTGCATACAAAATGAAAAAAAGAATTACTGTAACTTTTATGAGACTAGAATTATGCAACAAGCATACAACACACAAGTACTTACATGCACTACACAAAGTCACAGTTTTACAAAATTCTGACTTGTTTACCTGATTTTAATTGATTTTTACACACCGCCACCGTTGAAAATTTTTCTAGAGTTTCGAGTATGGAATATGGAATATATGGGTAGTTGTACGTTGTACATTGTACATTGTACATATTAGTAGATAGTAGATGCAGAATGTAGAAGGAACTATATATATATTATATCCCATTCAAAACTCTACGCAGCATAAAACAAAAGCACAATTTATGCTAATTATTCTATGATTATCATAAAACATTTCAGGTATAGTCACAAAAAATTTGAAGTTATAGCATGCATAATGTACAAAAAACATGTATATTGTGGCATTATACAATATACAATACAGTATGCAAAGTTAGCACTGCTAACAGTGCTAAAACGTGTAAGTACTGCATGTTTCAGAGTTTTCAGTATACAAAAACTAAAAAACTCACTACCTATACGTATATTTTATTATTTAATCAGGCTAAAAGGTCTTAAGGGTATCAGAGTCTATATGATTGAAAATTGAAAGATTGTACACCGGCATTGAATCACGTTTTTGAGTTTTGATATTCGATTTCCACATGGCAAAGTTTTACAGGTTTTGTGTGTACACATACATGCATGTAGATATGTTCTATATTTTATTATACACGCAGAGAATTTCTTCGCATAGCAACGAACGTGTTTGATCGAAAATCGAAATCGTGCTTTCCCTGCAATCTGTAATGGAATGGAATGAAACGGTTTCATTATGAAACCACAACACAAGACGAAACCAATAACCAATTAATTGCTGCACTCTGCACATTTGGTATGCGTATTTATGTGTAACAGCAAACAGCATGCAGCATGCAACATGATATTTTGTATTTTGAGTGTGTATTTATTAGAATGTTTCATGTTTCAATGAACGAAAGTGTTGTTCACTGTGTCCACTCCAGACTTATAATGCATAAAGACCTATAAGATCTTATTTCATTAGAAAATCGCATTCGAATCTCCAAGTCCCAAGTCCCAAGACGTTTTTTTACGCTAAACTCTAAAGAACTTTTGAATTTACTGTCACTGGACTAAAGACTAAACAATGGTTGGTGAAATTTTTTATTTTTTTGTTTAGTAAAAACAAGACTTTCATATACGAGAAGTTTTAAAGCGATGACATTCTACCTGAGAAAATTTTGACATTGAAAATTTCTAATATATTTTAATATTGCAGGATCCTGTCATGTTTGAAGATATGGTGAGAAGACTTCAAAAGAATAAGGGGGTTTTAGGAGTCATTGTCACGAATGGCCAAGGTCGCACTATATTTTTTTTTACACACATTTGTATGTGCATACTTTGAATCCTTCTGACGTGTGACATATTGTATATAATGTATACTAAACAAACAAGCACGTAATAAATGACTGGATGTGTTTTTTTGTTCAGGACAACCCATTAAAATGGCAATAGAGAAAACATTGGGACAACAATATTTAAACGGTGTGAAAATGCTTCAAGATATGGCCACAGCTTTGATTCGTGATATCAATCCAAAAGATGGTCTCCGTCTTATGCGTATTCAATCTCGTAAAAATGAAATTGTTCTCTACAAAGGTGATAATTTCCTGCTAACGGTTCTGATTTTTGTTAGCATATTACATATTATATGTTAAAAGAAATTACAGCATGCTAAATGTAATGTATTCAAGATAAATTAGTGACCAAGAACAACTTTTCTATTTCCTTCAATTGACTGGGAGATAATAACAGACAATTTTATTGATATCATTTCAGAAAAAGACTACATGTTAATTCTAGTTCATGGACCTGATATTCTACCATCATTGAGCCCTTTTCAACATCATCGTCATTATTCCCAATCTCAGGGTACACAAGGAAGTATCACGGAATAAGTATACCTACACAAAAAGTCTAAACTCGTCATACGTATACATAATACAATATACAATATGTACTACATTATACATTATAAATTATAATGTAGCCTACAAAAGAACAAAAAATTACATAGTAAAACATAAAACAAAGAGAAACAAGAACTGCTTGTCTAGGTTAAAAAAACAACCAAATAAGTATAACATATCACCACGTAACTCAGTCTTATTATAAGCATTTCTATGTATTTGAAAAGATCCTTCTACTTTTGATAAATAATTATTACTAATCTGTCATTTTCGTTCCTGCCCGACTGATTATTAATTTATCTATTAATATCAATTATTAGCTGTTATCTATTATTATTATAGATTACTTAGAAACAATAACAGTGTGCTTTTACAACTTATCTAACAATTGTGAATTTAATGAATACATAATACATACTAGCAGCATTATCTTGTTTTATAAGTTAGTAGTTTTAAAATGTTATAAAGTAAGAAGAAATTACGTAAACTACAAGATTGCTTGATTTCTCTACTAGTACTACAAAAAAGGAAAAAGTAATGAATAAAAATTAAGAAAAATGTTTTGATATACTCGTTGTACAAAATACATAAATACATAACAACAATGTTCATAATAGTATATTATTATTATACTGAGAACTTTACGCCACCAGCAATTGTAAAAAAGTAAAAATAAAGAGAAGTATACTATTATGATAATATTATTACACAAGCACATATTTTATAGATTTATTTCCCTTAAAAGTACGTCTTTTTTCGAAATTTGTCCTAATGTTGAAGCGATGATAAAATTTACAATGTGATAGCTTTTATATATAGGTTTAAACGTTTGAACCTTATTTTGTAAATTGTAAATCTAAAACTCTCGTCATACATACAATACATCTATATATTATGTAGATCGAAAAATTTTGGCCATAAAAATATTATAGATAATAATTTACAATTTACATAACATGTATTTTATAGTACGAAATAAATATGATTGTTTTTTTTGGTGAGTAGAATGAGACCAAAGTTTTTAAATAGAGCTCTAAAAACCTACTTCATCTAAAATGTCATATTTACCTTTGTATGCAATACAAATACAATAATGATCAAATAATTGTTGTAATAGTTCTTGTTCATCGAGCATTTCAATTTTTTCAATTCTTTTAATTTCTTCTCCAGGTATCGCTGCATATACTTCATTCATTGTCCAACATTTTGCTCCAGACCAGCCGGTTTCTAAGAATCTGTTTTATAGTTTCATTTTATGAAAAGAGAGAAAAAAACATATAGATTCCAGTATTATTTTATTGTATAGTAATAATATAATATATATTTGATAATATACATAACATTTTGAATCGTGAGCGATGATTACATTTACGTCGTATAATATGTTATGATTTATGATTTCAGACAAACACGAAACACAACAATAAACTGAGCATGGATATGAATATAATATAAGTATATAAACTAAAATGCCGAAAATCTTTACCTGTTTCTCTGTGATTCTACATTTTTACAATGATCTACACCAGATAAATGACAACCTCGTAGTGTCAAGTTTTTCAGCATAACTTGTGCAAACTTATCAGTCATATTTACCTGTAATTTAACAAGAAAATACAAAATAGTAAGGGGATTATAACTCACTTGCCCATGATGCATTTATTGTATTCATTCACAGAATATGTATAACAGTATAATTTTATAAAGTTACTAGTTTTAGTATTATTATCCTTAATTTGTATTAATGTAATATCAAATATCAAACCTGTTCATAATTAATGAAAACAGAATTGGTGAACTGTTCACTAAGCCATGTGAGTAAAGTTTCTGATGATTTCGCCTCCAAATAGACTAGGACACATTCTGACAAAAATATTGTAGGGACATCATACTTAATACCACAACTTGCTAATTTATTTTCAAGCTAGAAAGAAAAAAGAAATATACACAAAATACATGATGAGTTTTATATCATCAATATAATAGTTATAAAAAACCGTTGCTATATGTGCACCGACCTGGAGCCCAAACGGCTCAACCGATTCACTTGAAATTTGGAACATAAGCTCCTGAGGGGTCAAGTAAGCTCCCGCATTTTTAAAAAGTGAACTTTTACCCCTTAAAGGGTTTTCGCAGGGGAATTGGTCTTTTATGCCTTTGGAAATGGCATTACTATTTTCGTATACTTCGGTTTCTATGAGTTACAACACTAAAATAAACAATGCAAAAATGTTTGATTGACGGAAAAGTTGTTTACGCATTATCAATTTACGCGTTAGCAAGAAATTAAAACCATAGAAACAGAACTTTATGTATATTGTACATCGCACAAAAAGTACAATATCTACATACTTTTAATTTTTAATTAATAGAATAGAACAAGAATTCAGAAGCGTAAATGACAAAATATAACAATTACTGGACTTTTGATTTTCTCTTTACGAATTTTGAGTAGGTTCAAGTCAAAAAGGTGTAACAAAAACATCGATTTTTTACATGCAAACTCTCAGGGTCAAAAATTGAACGCATAATTTGTATATAATAGTTTGCTGAATTTCATTTTTTTTGCCAACAATTCTTTTTGAAACGCACGGGCTAGAAGACGAAATAGCAGGGAAGCCGAAACTCAGAAGCTATAAAAGTGCTTTTAAAATATTAAAAAAGATACACGATCTTCTGATACTCTCTTAACTTTTATTGTGGGTTTTTGAGGGTATAGTCAAGTGCCACGTGTTTCACTGATGAGGTTGCTACATTCATTTTTAGATATTTTAGATATGCCCTTATGAAAAAAGGACACGCAGAAGGATAGGGGAAAGCTCAGAGAGTAAAATCTTTATATGATACTGAAATTGTTGTATTGCATCGATACATTAAAAGAGAGGGTGTACTAAATTTTCAAAGTACTCATGGGTTCCAAATGTTCAAGTCAATCAGTTGATATTTAAAAAATTCTGTAACTTATGCAAATTATTTGCATTACACAACATACATACGAGAAACGAAGCTCATAACTATTAGAATGATTGTGCCCGGAGGGCACCGCGGGCTTAAACTTGTACTATAATAATATTACAAACATTTTATTATGTGAAACGAATAAACCCCCCTGTAACAGTATTAATTTTATAAGTGCCGATATGTAGTAGTATAGTCGTTATACCTGTTTGACATCACGTAGATCCAGGCCTACAATATGATAATCAAATGCATGTAATTCTGTTTGACTCCTCACAATATCTCCATCTAATACAAGGAAGAAAACAATTTCATGTTATTATAGCACTACGTTTGTGTTTTATTTGTATGTATTAAGCAAATGTTAAATGTTAAGACAAACCTACATACTAGTACGTTTTTGTTGTTTTGAATGCAAATTGTTAATTACCTTCATTGGCGATACCAGATAGTAATTCCCTGTTATTTTTGACAAAATGTACTTTTTTGAGAGTGGTAGATGCG
Organism: Sminthurinus aureus; assembly: GCA_034698265.1. Lineage (NCBI taxonomy): Eukaryota > Metazoa > Arthropoda > Collembola > Symphypleona > Katiannidae > Sminthurinus > Sminthurinus aureus. Next base: position 36,859 of record JAQGBH010000531.1, read on the forward strand.
AAATCAACATCAACAAAAGCACTAATTCGTACTTTATTACCAAATTTTTCAGTGTCCTGTTTCAAACGCCAGTATAATGTATCAAATCCACAACCCAAGTTAATTATCTGTACATTCCCTAGATCAGGTGTATTATGAACAATTTCACCAAAGACATTAAGGGTATTTAAAACTAATTGGTAGACTCCATGAGTTCTTGCAAAATATCCACGATTAATTTCAGGTGCTTTTTTAATTATAGGACCACGAGCAAAATATGACAGAAAAGGATCTGACCAATAACCTAGACTAATTGCTGATCTTTTACAGTTGGTTGCATCGTCATTTGTTGCTTGTACAGCTTCATCACCCTGCTGAGCAACTTCACTCATTTTGCTTCAAACTAATGAAAAAGTTGTAATAATATAATATTTTTAACTATCAACTACACAAAACACAATAGCTACACACAGAGAGATATCAAATATAAATAAATATCAAATATCAAAATTAACTTGTGCCAACTTGCGCTACATAAAAACTATTGATGTTTAGGATTCGCGGCTAGTCTTGTATTTTCATTGGTCATTTGTAATTTTAGAGGGATTTGGTATTTTCCTGTCTCGCCAAGAAAGTGAAAACAGAGAGTAAAGTTTTTGAGTGTTAGTTTAAAAAAAATTATGAACTAACTCTCTTGATAGTTTAACAGTATAGTACTTTAATCTAATTAATCATAACACAATTGTATTTTATAGTGAAGATAAAGTACAGTTTAACCTTTCAAGATGATTAAGACGGACGATATGTACTTGGATAACTTGACTGAGTATATCTACGACGAAAAAAAGATTGTAAGTTGTACAACATATAAACATGGTATTATAAATTATAATTATTGATTCATTGAAAAACGGATAATGTCATTGATTTCTTTCCTCTGTATAATCTTTATATTATAACATTTGATACATTTTGTTTTGCAGATAACATACAAGTTTTTGAGTGTTACATTAGGAGTTCATGTTAATGTTGCAAAACAGTAAGGAAAATATCCTGTATAATATATTATGGATGCGTAACATAAAAGTAATTATATGAAAATTTGTACCTAAAAGAGATATAATGATAAGCTAATAATAAATTATTTTCCTATATATGACAATAGGATGTTGTACACCTTTTATACCAGAGAGAAGGCCAAAAATAAGACGATATATGCAACATATTTTTTGTCCGGTTTTGGTCCTGCTTCCAACTTTCAAAAGGACAAAACAGAAAAAAGTTCTTCAAATAATGAAGATGAGAAACCGTCAAGCCAATCTTATTTAGCAGATCAACATTTCATCCTTCTTTGTCCATGCAGTAAATTAGAAGAAACTAAAAAGAAATTCAGTAAACTTTTCAGTGTTCATATCTATGCTCTTAGCCCAAAACCTGTTGAAGATTTTCAACAACTTAAAACTGCGGATAAAATGTTAGAAAATTCAAGCGGAAAGACCCCATTTGAGTAAGTAATAATGTTAAATTTATTTACATTGTATGATGTAGATAATTATTATTACAAATAATATTAGTTTTACATTGATATGCTAATTTTACATTATATTATGTTTTCCTTTAACAAAACAAACTCAGTCACTCAATAATTCTTTTTTACATTATTAAAAATCTTTATATATAAAGTTTTGGACCTTTCTCATGTAAGGCAGCTCGCTTCAAAGAAGGAACTAAAAGAAATGAAATCCAACAAGAAACAAAACCAACAACAACAAAAAGCAACATTAGTAGTAATAGTAAACCAAACCAAAATTCACAAAAATCAATAAAATCCGAACCAACAGATTCGTCTTCCACCTCTCCATCACATAAAGATAAAGTCAAAACAAACTTATTCTTTGGAAACCAAGCAGCAAATAAAAGTTCTAATACAACAGGAAAAACAAATTCAACACCATCAACTAAACAAAAAACAAAATCAAGTGATACTGGAAAATCCAAAGGAGGAACTCAAAAAGGACTTGGCTTTTTACCTGTTGATAAAAATAGTATTGTTCCACAATCTTCTTCTATAAAACCAAAAGTTAAAAGTGAGCCAAAAGTTAAAAGTGAACCAGTAGACACCAAACGAAAATCATCACAGAAAAAAGGTTTTGATAACTGTATTATAATAATAATATGTTTGTTCCTTTGAACAATTGTTAGATTCATTTGTGCGTGTGGATATCAAACATTTCAAAAAATCGCACATATGCAAAAAAAAATAACAACCAATAATTATATTTTATATCTTATAATAATAATTAATAATATAATACGACTATAGTGTATGGTGATAATAATTATTATAAGAATTTTTCCATTTTGTATTCACTAATTCCTAATTTTTTTATGATGACATGTTGTTTCTTTCAGAAGAGTCAAAACCTAGAAAACGTATTCGTGTAGAGTCAGATTCGGATGAGGAGGAAGAAAAACCTAAAAACAGAAAAAGGAACTCCAGGGTCATTTCATCAGATGATGATGAGAGCAGTGAAGATTCAGGTAGACACATTAGCCGTTTTGGTTCTCATAATTTGTTATTACATACCTGGAAGTTTTATTCGTATATGAAATTCATCTCTGAACATCGGTACAGAAATGCACTAAATACACATTACATTAACCATTTTCCATCATTTAAATGAATCTGTTTCATGTATTGTTTCTACAATATCAAAAAGTGCATGAAATGATTTCACTGTTCTATCTTAACTTTCAACTAGTTGAGTTTCTGAATTCTCAATGTCGATTGTACATTTCTAGACACTAGATGTATGTGTAGATCTGGGTTGAAATGTAGGTTTACCGTGAGCAGTGAGCAAAGTGTAACTTTTTATTAATGTATAAAATTTTTTATTATGATTCATACATTTTATGTTGTACAAACTAACAGTTTGAACTAAAATAACACATAATCTTGTTGCACTCCTTGTTAGTGTTTGTAAAAACTTTTCACTATCTAGGTATGTAGTATGTACAATGTACATTCATTTATGCTATTTCCCGTAAAAAAATATTGTTCAACAACCACACCGTAAACAAGTTGTGCAATAGTTGGTTTTAAGTATTCATTTAAATTATGTAACCAAACTACCGATTGGTTCTCTGAAATGTGTATAGTCCATTCCCATATGTGGAAATGAAATGTCAATACTTTTCGTTTTTTTTTTTTTTGAGTTACAAACCAGTGAAGTAAATTTTTTTAAGTACCATGTAATAACATCGTAATGTTGTACATTTTCAAACTTTATGATAACGGTTGTGGTGGTTAGAAATAGTAAAAAGGTATAAATTTTATTGTTTCTTTATTCATTATTTGAGATGTTGTTTTGTGTGTCAAAGCTCTCCAATATACGTTATTTTGATAATTTTATGCTCATATGGTGCGAGTTTATCCCATATGATTTAAACATACTACAGATGTTACATTGACTTCTTTTTATGTAGAAGTGATTAATATTATATACAAAAGAATTCGTGAAGCAGGCTTCGGAAAGTAAAAACTACAGGCTGGGTGCTACCGAAAACACTTACTGTTGGTGTACCGTTTTTAGCAAGCTTTACAATATTACATAAAAGAAGTAAAATAATAAATCTGTATAGGGAAAGGCAACGACAGAAAGGAAGAAAACGAACTGCTGCTGCAGCAAGCTGAAAACCAAACATGTTTTAAAAAAAGACCAATATTCCACTGTATTCGATTCACTGTAAAGTATGCTCATACCTATTAGATATTAAGTATTACAATATTATTGTAGATCTAAAATATAAAGCCGAAACGACCCTTCCATGGTTTTAGGATAACTCAACTCAACTGAAACCATGTTTGTCTTTCTGCATTTTCTACTTGAGTACATGTCTTAGGAATTTGCATTTTTTTCTGTTAAAGTTTTTATCACAGTTGATGGTGCGACTACATTATATAAACTATAAAATTGCATTGATATTAATGATAAACTTTTATTTGGAATTTAGTTCATAATTTTGGCTTCCTTGTTTTTCTGTTTTAATTAACAATTATTAACATTTTCAACCTATAATTACTAATCACATTGTAATTTTTCTTATTTCCTCACACATTTTAGTCTCTGTAGCAGACTCTCCACCCCGTCGCAAAGTCATGTTAATTGATTCTGATTCCGCTGATGATGCTGACGATTTTCAAAATATTAAAAAAGAAAAATCACCAGAAAAACCTACAGCTCCTCCTTGCGCACCCGGACGAAGAAGAGTTTTGAAGACTGTGACAACAGCTGAAAAAGATGAAGATGGTTATATTGGTCAGTACTAAAATAATTATTATTGATAATAGTTCATAATATTTTTCTATTTTGATTAAGTAGCTGATTCTGGAATTTCGATTTTTGTTAATTTAGAGCTATAGTGTAGATAATTGATAATTTTATGTAATTATACCGCAAGAGCACATTATATCTACAAAATAACTTGTATTACGCGTGTATATTTTATATCAAGGAATACGTTGGCATACTAAACACATTTTCTTAAGCATGTAGATAGATTTGTAGTATGCAAAATATAACGTTGAGTTTCTGATTACTAGGAAAGCTCATGTTGTTTGGAATCGTTTCAGTTGTTTCATATCCTTCTGGTTATATTTACACGCATAATAAATTTATTCTTTAGTGAGCTGTAAAGTTTACACGAGTGCTACTAGACTGTCAGTCGTCGTCTTTGGCTTACTATATATATCATGAACTGAAGGACATAGGTAAATGTCCTCATTAGTATTACTATTCCTTTTGACATTTTTTTAAGTTGACGAAGTCTCTTAACAGTTGTTGTTGTTTTGAGATTTACATGTGTAAACCCGTTAGAAAATAGATATATTCAACATCAGGACCCAGTAAGTTTTGTAAATTTTTTTCAATAGGAATGCATAATGGTTAAATTCACTTGTATGTAACACATAACTAACCATGATGATCATTTATAATATGTATATAATATTGTTTTGTTCAGTCATATTATTACACTGAAATACATAGAAGACAATTTTTTATTTATTTAAAAGTACATAAAGACCATATTTTGACAAATGTCATGTATAGGATTGGTTTTAGACATATTTTATAGTTTTTAAACGAATAACGTTCTCTCTATAGCTTAAAATTATAGGATAAGTTCTTTATTAGGTCAATATTAAGTATTAAGCTTAAAATTATCGGATAAATTTACATTAAAATGGAGTAATTTTTATTATTCCAATAATGTTCTGCTGATTAAAAAACATTTATATCGTGAATGTTTCAATTATTTTTACAGTTACAAAGAAAGAACAAATTATGGAATCTGAATCAGATGATGACGTGACCGAAAAAATAGGAACTAATACCAATGGGGATTCGGAAAAAGATTCAAGTCCTGTCAAACCAAAATCTCAGGGTGATATATTACAAGCAGTAAAACCTAGTAAAAGTAATGGTGTAAAAAGTACTCCTACCAAAGGAAAGAAGGATACAGGAAAAGGAGGAAGTCAATCCAAGACCAAACAACAGAGTATCACAAGTTTTTTCCAAAGGAAATAATTATATAACTAAAGTACGTACCTAACAATATTTACTTTCACTTTTCTCAAATGCGCTTAAATAATAGTACTGAATCCTGAAATATGTTAAAATCAATGTAAGGTTATTCCATATTTCATCACTACACTAGGTTAATAAAAGTTTTTGTTTTTGGATACATAATGACTAATGACTAACATCTTTTATCGAATAAATACTTTTAATAATCATGTTTTACTTTTATATTGTACAATGTACATAATATCATTATTATTATTATGCCATACAGGCTCATTATTTAGTTTCCTTTTCAATAATAACGTATATATAATTTTTTATTGGACTATTTGAAAAGAAAGACATTGATCGGGATCCTATTTTTATTTTCTAAATGCGTAGAATGTAAAAGGATAAACCGAACTACCAAGAGCAACGATAAATAAATTGACAAAAGAAACGTCAAAATATTATTTCCAAGTATAATAATAATATTATAATTTTCAATTTTCTTTTAATTCTCATGCTAAAAATAAGTACATAACCTACATAACCTACTATCAAATCCATGTTTTATTTCTGTTTTGTATGTGGTCATGCTATCGTATTTTTGAGTATCATGAAAATAGTAGGTATAGTTGTACTTTTTTTGAAACCGACAAAAGCATCAGTTATTATCTTTCTTTTTTTTGAGTTTTTTATTTATCCGAGTTTTTTTTTTATCTCCACACGCATTTGTGAGCGTGTTGCATTTGCTCATCCTGAGCTGTTTAGCATAAACAATATGCATTTTTACTGGTACACTACAAAGATGTGTATGAGTATGATTCGACAAATATCCAAGAAAAGTACTTTGTGTTTACTTCAGATCGTTAATCTGATATAGCATGGTAAACAACAAAGGGATTGGAGCTTACGGAAATTTATTTTTAGCAACATTTATCTTTACTTACAAATTGTTCACAATAGCAGATGCAACCGATGCTGGCCATGGATAAAGTAAATAGTTTTTGAGTTGTTGTAGGCAGCTTAAAAACGAAAGTATCGTATAATACGTACACGTGTACACGTTTGGAACCTTAAATATGCTTCCTCGTGGATAATGATGGAAAGATTAAAGTATAGTATAATATAATATCATATCATATACATACACATATGGTTGGCAAAAAACAAATAGAGTATATAGTTAGAGGATGGATGGGAGTATAGTTCAAAGTTGTTTATTTATGATTTAGGAGTTCAAAAGTACGTATGCATTTTATTAGCTCCAAAAGACAAGACCAATTTTTTCGATTGCAATTCGATAACATTAGAAATTAAAAAGTGTATGTAAAATGTTTTGTTTTTGTTTGAAGACGGTAATAGTATCTGCTAGGTCATTGGTAACGTACCGCTACAAAATTACTGACCTCGTTGGAACTGATCGAAGTGAGAGTTAATTGGTAAGACCTTTCTTGATCTTCCTCAATATGAAACACTTTAGGCCTTTAGGGTATATATTCGAAATTCTGCATCCAATAAACAAAAAATTGAAGTTGTAGACTAAACAGAAATACGAATGGGAGAAATTGATATATTGTAACACATCCAGCAATCGACATTAAATGGAAAGGGGTAATGTGAGGTTATTGTTAGGTTACAAGTATTCATCCTATTACTACTGTGTACCGAGACAGGAGAATAAGAGTCAAGGGAAATGGTACACGCTTTAAAGTTTAAAGGTATCCAATTGCTGCATTCTGAAACGAGAACATACTTTCTGTTGCTATTTTTTACCTACTTGTATCTTTTTACGTGGCAGATAAAACTACTACTATTTCAAGAGTACGATGCTAATAACATTATCAATTATGTTGTCTGTGTTCTTTAAATTTTGGGTGTTGAATATTGTTTTGTTTTTATAACACGTTTCGAATTTTTTTGGACGCTCTATTTTATACTTTTGAAGGGCTATTTGTGATATTTGTTGCCACTGTCCTCATTTTGATGCCCTTGTCATTTTTCTACGTCTCAAAGTCCAAGTAAGCCAGAGTTACTGAACGGTTGTGTAAACATTAATTCGTATTTTCTTTTTAAAATGTGACAAACTTTTCGCCATACGATTATTATTAGCGCATGCAAGTGGCAAATTTTTGGACGTTTTATTTACTCAGTAGGTACTAGTCTCTATGTATACTAGTCTCTATGTATACTAGTGTACTAGGTCCAAGTGTTCTTGTTTTCAAAGGAAATCTCATAAAGTTTTTGTTAAAAATGATAATATTGTTTTAATGCTAGTTTACAGACTTTTGACTTTGATGGTGTTCAACTTAAATCTGGAGCAACGAGATAAGTAGTTGTAGAAATGGATAGGCAAATGGTACTAGAAAAAAAGGAAACGGAGTGAAAAGACTTATAACTTGAATTAAGAACTTGGATTAAGTGAATTTCGGATTTGGATCATTCACTCTTCCATTTTCTTATGATGTCTAAATATTAACTCTTTTCTTTTGCGTTCTTATACCGGTATATTTATTTGTACAATATAATTTAGACATGACAGACGTCTATATGTGTGAGACTTTTGTCTACTTTTGGAATTATTGTACTTGCTACTTTTTTTCGTTTCTGTACATGTGCGAAGCCAATAGTACGAGCATCATAGAACAAAATTTGCACGCACTATTTTGGTGTGTAAAGTTGATCTACATACTTCAAGAAGTTTAATGGTTTCGGGACATTTGTTGTTTTGAAAGTTTAATGCCGCACTTAAAAGTCAACGTAGCGGACATATTACTAGTTTATACTCACTCTTTTCATTATATATCCTACTTAGGGAGAGTGATTCTTCCGAGAAAAAGGGAAACAAAAACAATTCTTTTTTTGTTCCATTTTTTTCCATCTCATCGCTGGTCCAAATTCCAAATTTATACCAATGTGGGGAAAATAGACAATAGGAATCCATTAGATTTAATCTTGGGATAGGCTCCTCTTCTGTGATGACGTCACAAACATTCATAGAATTAAACCCACTTTTGCCATCACATTGACTCAAGTCAAGTAATAAATGAGTTCAAAATCAAATTTAATGACTACATTTTTCCTGAGACGAATGTCGTATTCCAGTTGACTTTTCACAACCATTGACGCTTATCCTGGTTCTCCCATAAAATTTTGAACAGTGAATGTTGTACCTATGCACAAAACAGTGTGTAGCTTGCATGCTCGTGCTCATGTATGAGAGAGCTTTACATGTATTTACTTACGCAAAAGGTCTTTTCTGTGTTATATTTACAATTTAGGAGGCTATTATCAGGTAGTCCAAGGTTGGTCTACAGGCTAAAATTATATTATAGACTTAATTGCCCAGTAGTAATTCAAGATTAGCAACTTTGCAAATTTTCCAGCTTTAAAAAATGTCTTCTTTGAGGTCAGTTTAAGGTTTGAAATTTTCAATTACGAAATAATAAATAATGAATGAATGCATTATGTAACTGAGAGGGATAAAATCATGGCAAGGAAGTAATAGGTACTGTGCTTACGTCACAACAAAAAAAAACGGGCTGGTCTGTAACCCATCAATCATCATCGATATAAAGCAATATGCATTGGATTTATTGACCTCTTATGTTATTCATTCAAGTATATTCGATACTATTGATTGTAAATTGTAATATTATTGAATGCACTACTTTTGATATTTCTTACGTCATTGATCCCAACATATTAGTATGTAGTAAAAATTTCACTAGCACGAAATAGTTTTTCCTGTACAATAGTTGTCAGGAGAAAAGAAAAGCGGGGAAGTTTTTGTTATTGCAGAAAACCTCTTGGATTACTTTTGTGATTTATACACAGTTTTTTTTAAATTCAATAAAGAATGTACAAAAACTTATACCACATAGTTTGTTTTTTAAAATTTCATTATACATAAGGATAACTATACATAATACATAAAATATAAAATAATTTGATATTTTGGGTCCAAATTACCGCTTTTTATAATAATTATTGTTAATTGTTACTGTATACCAAAACTGCCTTCATTAACTTCTGAAGCAAATGGAAAACATTGGTCCACAATAAAAGTCTCGTTGATAGGTTTGGAAACAAAAGCTGTAATATAAGTTGCAATTTGGTCATTCTTACATTAGGTAATAATTGTCGTGTTAGCAAAGAAACTGAAAGCCTTGAAAAAACTTAATCCAAACTCGGAACTATGCGCATCGAATAATTTCTTATTCAGAAGCGTTTACTTTCTTTTTTTCCTTGTAGTTTGACTCTTTCTAGTTCAAGTTGTTTTGATTCTGGTTCTGGTTCTGTTTCTGATAAAGCTTCATGGTAAAAATAGGAAAAAACATGGAAAAAAAACTTTACTACTTGTTTTGGAAATTATCATGCGATCTTTTTTTCCCTTGCCTGACTGTTCCCTGCCTCATTCCCTTTTATTTTTGTTAGTAGTGAAAGCAAATATAGGAATATATCAGAGCATTTCTCTTCCAAGATTTTGCCTCCAATCACCAAGCGACTGTCAATCTTGTCACAAGTCGTTGAGGGAGTCGTGTGTATTTCCTGAGCTTTCTCCAGACTCACGATCAGAGCTGTTGAACCAACCATTAGCCAAAGTTGTAATTCTAATTCTAAAGGGTACATCATGTTTTCCCTCTACTTTGCCTGACTTTTTCTTTAGTGTCTTTTACTTTTGTTAGTCTTTTGTCTCTTGCCTACTCTTTGTTTTGCATTTGTTTGTGCGGGTGGAAAATATGAGAAAGGAAAAGTTTCAATTTCCACCAAACACACACATAGACCATAGACCACCTCAGTTGGTTGTTGTTGTCTATTTCCTTATGCTGCGTGTGTCTTTGCTCTTTCTTTGTCTTTTTTTTGTTTGTCTTGAGTCTTGACTCGAGAAAAGCTAAACGAAAACGAATTGGTGATGAAATCAAAAGAGAAAAATCCCAAGCTCATGCCAAGGATTGCGGAATCGTTAGATAAATAGATGGATTGATATAGATAAATAGATACGCACTCTTGCATATGGGGAAAGTGAAAAGGGGCAGAGAAAGAAAGAGAAAGAGGGCCAAATCAGAAAGACGACAGATAAAAAAGGCAAGAAGTATGCGAGGCTTTGAAACCTTGACAAGAGAATTATAACAGAGTATAAAAGTATTGCATATTTCTAGTTTCTAGAGCAGTGTTAAGGTTACGATAACGTATGCATTATGTGGAATTACGACTGTAAGTATATCCTAGGTTATTTTCATTGCGATTTAAAAGATTTCGTGGGTTTTATGCGTATGGCACATGTGAAGTATTCATACGATTCTTTTAGACGGAGACACGACTACGTATTTGTCTACATGCATACACAATGTGCAATGTACATGTGTGTACGTAAACCGTAAACCCACGCACTTTTTCTTTCCCCTTTCCTCTTTGTCTTTTCCCCACGAATAAGTTTTGTGAGTGTGTAGTCAGTAGTCAGAGGACTCAGAGAAAAAAGATTCTCTGTTGGTGCTCGTGTCCTCGTACCTCTTACTTCTTACGCACATGAATGCATGTTTATGCGTGTGTCTTCCCTCGAGTTTGATTAACTTGAATCCATAATAAATAATGCGTTTCCCCTCAACAAATTTCAATCTATCTTTCTTTTCAACCTCATCCAGTACCAGCATCCAGTCACCAGCAAACCCGTTAAAACCAAATACAACAATCTACAATGCATGCCAAAAGGAGCAGAAAGAAAATGCAATGTACAGAAAGATTCAAGTGTCTGTGAAAAGGAGTAAAAAATAAAGAAAACAAATTTGGAAATAAGATTGAGAGTTGACTAGTACAGATTCCGGATTCTCCGCTCCTCTGGCTCATTCCTTTTCTCCTCTATTTAATACTGCTATTTGTATTGTCAAGCAGGTCGTGAAATTTCTTTCAACTTTACTTTACTTCGACATATTTTTCACTTTACGTTTTTTACTGACCAGTTTGAAAGAAACCCCTGAAATTATTTTCCAACTCAGACTCTGTAATATCAAGTTTAAGGCCGACCTGGAATCTGGAATTTGATTTACTTGAAACTTCAAATATATTTTTGTACATGTTTATTTGATTTCTATTTTATTTAAAGTTCAAATTTAACTTTAATTTTCAATGATGTAGCAATGAAAATAAAGTCAAAAATCCTCACTTCGTGAGCATTTTATATCGCCTTGAAAGCATAAATGCTTTAGGCTCCCGATGCG
>JAQGBH010000532.1:0-48614 GCA_034698265.1 Sminthurinus aureus
TTACAATTTCAAAAATCAATATTATCTGTTCTAACCTTTTACCTGTTTACTGTTTACTCATCTTAATCCATAATATTATACATATTATAATATACATGATACAAAAAATACATAATATATTATATTATCATTATTATTATTTTTAGTATTATATTATTATGTGTAGATCATACCAAAACTACAACAATTGTGTGCTACTCACCACGAAACCTGTCAAAATTTTCCTATACATGTATACATATAATATACATATATATACAGATTACTGTTTACAGTTACAGATCCAACACTTTCTCATGTATGTACATGCATAAACAATTATTATAATAATTAATAAAAAAAAAACATACCTTAACATTTTCATTTTACAATTCACACGCTAATAACTTTCACTTTCTGCTTTGGCATAAAATGAAAGCTTGGAGCAAAAAACAGAAGATGCATAATAAAAATACATACCCTCATCCTTATAGATTCTATATTCTAGATTCTAGATAGCCTACCGCATCTACATAACATTTTCTCATGCATAAAATATACATAAAGTAATTCCTTTTCCCAGTAGATTACATAACATATTACAGCATGTGCATTGTACATTGTATACATACATAAATACTAGATATTGTTACATATTACAAGCACTGACCAACGATGAAAAAAATATAATATATAATATAATCATGATTATTATTATCAAGCTATCTATCTATCTATAGATTTATCTATATCTATCTATTATGATATTTTATGATATTTTATGATATTATATTATGTTATGTTCTATAATCAATTATCAATTATAAGGAAAACATAAACACGGGAAATTGTATTTGATTTGGTTCACACCTTGAGTAAAAAACAAAAGTATTGACCAGTTTATTTTAAATCTTGATGAATCTTGAGTCTTGAATCTTAAATCTTGATATTTTGAGAGGAGAAACAACTGGAAACGTTGTTAGTTGTTAACACATGTGTATATGTATGTATGTATGTATGCATGTATGTATTATATCATTGTACATAAATGTGGACATTCCAAAAAGAAAATTGTAAACAAATTATTATTGTAATTAACATATTATATTGTGGTTATCGTTCTTATTAATTAAAAATATATAGATACCGATTTATGATTCAAATGTTCTGCTATCTTTGTTTCTTTATTTTATTCGTCATTCGTAATGGCAAATGGCACTAAAAGTTTCTGTAGTTTCTAGTTTCTACACGGCAGAAGGAAAAGCAGTTTTATATTTTATATTTTAAATACACTCTCTCGGTGCTAAGACTTTTGTTTGGTTTGGATTTTGAATCTTGGATCTTTTATGAACACGTCATAAATTTTTTACTACCTTCAATCTTAATTTCATCAGTCCATTCTCTAGTCTCTAGTCTCCAGTCTCCAGTGGTCAGTTTGCCCTTGCATTCAAAATTCAGGCAGTTAACGTAGTAGACGATAAAATGGTTGAACATTTCAACAATTTAATGGGGCTCAGACTCATAACTCGATAAAATCCAGATTAAAATGTGAATAATTTAAAATTTTACCTAATTACAACCCGCTTTTAAATTAATTTTTCACCTTTAAAATTAAGGTTCTTTTTAAGCCTGTTTTAAACGTGTTAAAGATGGACAAGGGATTTAGAGATTGACGTAAAGAGCATTTTATGTATTCAAAATATGTACTCAAAACTCAAATTTCAGCATAATTAAATCCAAGACAAAGCCAAAGCCCAACCCAACACAATTTTAAAGACAGTGGTAAGAAAGAGGAGCCTCGTGACTCCTGAATAATTTACAAAAGGTTAATGGAAAATTTGTCCGTCAAAACCATCCATACATTAATCATTCATTGACTAGTTTAATCTCTTTTCCTTATTTATTTATATATTTATTTGCATAAAATGTGTGGGAAGGAGGAAAACGTAAATTTACAAACCATTAAAATGTTAAGATAATAATGTATTTAATGGAACCAAGTGTAACACATCAAAGTAAATAACAAATAACAACGGCTCTGCTATATTAAGCATATTGTATTTGGTATTTAGTGTTGTTAGTCGGAATACCGCAAACGTGGGATTTCGGTACATTATTTATGATATCAAGTAACAGGGTTGCTGTTTTAGTCCCATGAATCTTTCCCACAGTCCCCCATCACCCGTCCTACATAATAATTATTCTACTGCGTACATGGCTCATGGAAAATGTAAAACGTCATACTAGATGCTACTCGTTCTATTCGTCGAAATAGAGTACAGTCAGGAATACTCAGAGTTTTATCTCGTTCTAATTCGCCTTCATTGTAAATTCTAACTAGGTAATTTATGTATAAGGAAGTGTAATATTCACAAGGTTGACACCAGAGACCAGATAAGGAGAAAGAGAAAGTGAGAAGAATCATGGCGGTCTCACCAATCCAAACCAATCCGATTCAATCTGATGAAAGATGTAAGTGAAAAAAAACTGGTGCTGGTGCTGGTGTAGTTTCCTTTCTTCCCGATTCCTATTCACTATCCACTCTTCCCTGCTCTATTCAGTATTCAGTGATACACGCCCAATAGAATTTTAACATACACCATACACCTATATATTCACAAAGACTTGAAAATGTGAAAGGGAGAGGAAAAATTGTCGGTGGAGTCTTTTTAATTGAGTTTCTGCCATCGTCAAGTTAGAAGAGGAAAATTAAGTGCTGAATAGGAACGGGAGCTGATGTATAAAATATATGTACAGTGAAAAGAAAGTGTAGAGCGTAGAGTGTACATGTGTATTTAACTATTTAAATACCTTCATTCATTCTCTATGCATGAGCATTGAGCATTGAGAATATGCAGTACCTGGCGAATGGTGAATGGTGAAGAAAGCATTGACTATAAACTGTAGATTGTAGATTATAGATAGTAGACTTTAGTGAAATGCGTAGTAGATGGTAGATGGTACATGGTACAAAGTCCTTTGAAAAATGCCTATTTTTATCAAAGAATTCCCATTCCAACACTCAAAGGTCTACTGTCTACTGCCTACGGTCTGCTGTCCAATGTACATGGTGTGTACTCTGACATTGTGCTCTTTTTTCCTAATTTGTGGACGGCAGAGTAATCGCGAGAGAGAATGTGTTTGAACCATGTTGGGAAAAAGTAATTAGTACCACCTCGGTTCACAGTCATTTCTCAAGAGGATCGTCCAAAGTCTAAACTATATGCACAATGTACAACCTACAATATCTAGAACCTACAATCTACAATCTACAACCTCCAACCTATCTATTACAAACCTCTACTGCCTCCTGCTCTTCCATCTTCCACCATCCACTAAATTGTGAGAATACAAAATTTCTGAAAGATTTCCGATGCTGATGCTGACACTGGCTCTGACTTTGACTAAACATACACAGACTTGAAATGAATAAAAACTACAATCGCTCATCCCGTTTTTCAAAAAATGTGAACAAGTGAAAAATCAATGTGATCTGATACATACCGACTAAACATCAGCGCGTACAGCTTATAGTACAGTACGGTAGTTGGTAGTTTCATGAAAAATGCAGTGCATGTCAAAATCAAGTAAATTATGTTTTCTCAACGCATTTGATTGGATTGGATTCCCGTACCGTAAATTTGGTTCACATGCTAGAAAATAAAAAATGTGCAATGTGCACATTTATTTGAAATTTCTCCATGTTTTCCTAGTTGTAGCTGTAGTGTGGCTCTATTTACATTTAATGTTAGCATTGAGCCACATGTTGGTCCTCACATAAACGCGATAAAGTATTGAACAGTTTTGAACAGTGAACAGCATAGTAGTAAGTAGTAAGTGTCTTTGGATCGGTTCTTTCCTTATCTACGTTCATACATGCATGTTATACGATACACTATACACAATACACGCGGTAATATAATGCTCAATGCTCAATGCTCAATATACAATAGACAATACAGAGTAGGCTCACTGGACTGGTTTTAAATTCTAAGCAGAAAAGGAAACTTGCTCGAGACTAAATAAACAGAAGGCGGCTAAAAATTCTTGGAATCTTGCAACTCAAGGCTTAAGACTCAAGACACATCCTTCCTCATTCCGCATTCTGTTCACACGCATTTTTTCCTCCATCGTCTTGTCGTTTCCGCTTGCTGCTGCTCCGTTTCTCTCCCATTCCTTTTTGTATTCGTTTTCGGATTCTTTCATTCTCTGTAAATTTTGTAAGCTCCTCGTTCCTGTGCCAGTGTTGGCCTTGGAATTTTCTCCAACTTCCGGCAAATTGGGAATAGGACTTTTGAATCTTCTCCCGTCTCTATGTCCACTTTTCGCTGTCCACTGTAATATTCTAAAGTACATATGTGGAAAATTAAGAAATCAAGAAAGAGAAAGAGGACGAGATGTTGATGATGTGAAATTCAAGTGGGAAATAGAGAAAAAAGTGTACAACAAAAAGTACGTGTACTGACGAGCAAAAAGCTACAGTATCTACAATCTACAATGAATATGATAAACATGGAATGTTAAGCAAGCATAAACATCAAACATGTGAATCAAGTGACAGTTGAAAATGCAAGAAAAAATATACGGATTGAGAATCGACATTTGTTCAATGTACAATACAGTTGACATAGACACTTGAAACTCGAGACTCGAGACTCGAGACTCGTAGTTGTGTATTTTGAGTAGTATAAGCTATATATTATTGTAACGTGGTGCTGTAACTTTAAATCCATATGTCATGATGATGATATTATTGTTGTTTGCATGTACCACGAAATTTCTATTCAAATTTGATTTCAAATCATTTGGGAAATCAAATCAAACTACCAACTAGAAACTAGAGACTAGAAACGAGGAAGAAGCAAGGAGAAAGGAAAGCGGAAGAAGCAAAGCATATCTAGTCATAATATTTGCTCGTAATAATGTGGACATATACATTTATCTTTATTTGCATATGCATCGTTTAGCCGTTTACTGTTCAGCTGATAGTTGCTGGTTGATATGCACTGTGCATGTGGTTCTTGTTTGTTGTTGACTTGTGGTTTCTAGTTTCTGGTTTCTTGTTTCTGGTCGTTGATCGTTGATCGTTGATCGTTGATGGTTGGTGGTTGATGGTCGGTTAAAGAAAGCCACTCTTTAAATGCCGGGGTTGGCCATTTTGGTCGCCTCAAGTGTCGTGAGGTAGTAAAAATGACAATCAGATTTAGAAAAACAGCTCGGCTACTTCCAACTCCCAAATACCAAATTCCAAATACCAATCTATTTATGTGACGACAGAAGAAGGGCGGAAGTGTGTCGTTTTATAGTAAAAATGCTGACAATAAAATACAATGTGGTAAATAAAGAAAGGAAATAAAAATGTCCAGCTCGTTAGCCCACAGTCAAAAGTTCAATATTCAAAGGGTGCGTGAAACATGCGGATTGTCGTATTATGTCACTCGAGACTCGAGACTCGAGACTTGACTACAAAGTAAAAAACAGCTTTGTTTTCACCATCAACAAAGAAACATTTAGAATCTAGATTGTATAATCGCGCTCTTTTTTTTATTTTTTTCTTCAATATTCAAAAAATTTCTAAAGTAAAAGTGACTCGTCAACAAATATTTCCAACTGTGCAAAATAATTCCCATTTACAAAATTTTTCTACATGAATATTTAATGCAAATTCCATGATTTGTTTGAGAGTTGGGACTTGAAAGTTGAGACACCTGCACATTTATTGCTGAATATAAAAAACAAGATCATTTCATAATTTTTATGTGCAAACTTGTACATGTATGGTATTTCCTTGTCGTAGAAATTCGGAAATTCGCTCTTGCCTCTTTTATCCGTCTCCATCTTTATCTTAATGTTGTTAATGTTAATCTCAATTTTAATCTTCTCCCTTCCCATTTATCATTTATCATTTATAATAAATACTTGGATATAACATTTATTTCACGAGCTACAACCAAAGAAATAAAGGAAGAAAAAGAACTAAAAAATGCTATGATGAATAAATAAATGAATGAAGGAAATAAAGAGGAAAATCTGAATGAACAATGAAGGAATAAGAAGTAAGAAATAGCAAAACAAGAGGAAGGAGAACATACCAACGACCAACTACATAAAATAATACGATTCTAGATTCTAAATTCTACATTCTACATTCTACATTCTAGAGTCTAGAGTGTAGTATATGAAGACATTAAATATTTTTACGACTGCCCTTTCTCTCTTTTTTACCACTCTCAAAATAGGAATGGGATGTTGAATTTTTTTTTTCTATTGTGTTATATTGTGCTCTGTATCCCATAAAACAAAAGAGAGCAAAGCAAACACAAGGCACAAGACACAAGGCACGGGGAGAAAATAAACTTGAGGATGTTGGAAGTAGGAGAATAAAAACACAATAATCCGAATCCGAATAGGAATACGGACAGGGACACGGATACAACTACAAATACGGTACAATGCACTCTACTCCACTTCACTCCAATAGCAAACAATACAATGGAGATTAAATGAAGGAATGAATGAATGAATGGGAATCTCTGTAAATAAATAGTACACGGTAAATGGTGAAAAACTGCCTCTTCACTTTCTCCTTACTTTCACTTCTGCCTCTGCTTCTATTTCTGTTTCCTCCGAACATTTTATAGATGAACACCTTTACCTTTTACTTTCATCTTTTCACAATGTCTAAAATCTAGTGTCTAGAACCTACAGTTTTTTGCTATTGTTCTGGTTCTAATTCAGGGCACACCTACGCTTTTTACTAGCACAACTTGAAAATAGCATGGATATTTATATTTTGACAATTTTCCTTTTCCTTTTAGCTATTCTTTAGCCATTTACGTTCATTTATTATACAAATACAGATGCAGAGAAGAAGGGGGAGGAGGAGGAGGAACCAAAAGAGGATCAAGATGGAAAGAAGCCATTAAGAATCTAGAATCTAGAATCTAGAATTTTGAAATTGCAATGGTGGAAAAAATATCTAAGAGGAATGAGCACTGATATACATGCATAGGCTTAATATCAGGCTTCATAGGCCTCATTTTAAAGGAAGAAAGCTGGAGCTCATCTAGAGTTCCGCTCAAAATTGCGAACCCAGAGCTCAAAGCACCCAACACACCTTTCATTTTATTATTTTTCTTTTTTATTTCCTCTCTTTATACTTTTTATACTCAACATTTCCATTTCCCATCTCACTCCGTCTGCTACTGGTTTCTTGCAGGTCTCTGGTCTCTGTGAAATAATGACTTTTTTAATATTCTCAATTTTATTGAATAAACCCACTTAAGAATTCCATTCCACTTTGTACTCTCAGGACTCAGTTTTTCCACCGTTTCCGTTTCTAGTTTCTAGTTTCGAGTGATGAAAAAAGGAGGAAGGAAGGAGTTGAAGTTTCGATTCTGGTTCTTATGCCTCCTGTCTGGTTTGGTTTGGTTTGGTCTGTTTCAAAAATGAGAACAAGGAGGAGAAATAACGTGGAAATGGAAAAGGACGGGCTTTGACTAAAACAAAGGTGATTCAATGTGAACAGGATTTCAAAATTCATGAAAATCACAATGGAATTCTCTTGTTTCCCTTTTTATCCATGTTTTTCTGTTTCGTTTACTGTAGATTCTAGATTCTAGATTCTAGACTGTCGACTGTAGATTATGTTACAAAAGTACAAGTCTGCTCTCACTTCTTGAATTTCATTTCATTTCAAATTTCATATTTCAGGATTCCAAAATTCCAGTATTCCATTATTCCTCCACTTCCAGTTCAGTTTGGAGTTTCAACATCCCACACAAATTTATACATCAGAAAACTTGCACATAAAAGATAAAATTCCAGATTCTACATTCTACATTCTAAATTCAAGATTCAAGATTTCATATAACATTATATGAGACGAGAAGAAAGATGAGACGTGAGACTGCTCTAATCAGTTTTTCTCTAAAGTCTCAAGTAGAGAAATGTCGTATGCAACTTATTTGTTCAGGCTTCAAGCAGATTCTATTTTTATTTCATACTCTGATTGAATTTCAAATTCCGCTTCCAAAAACCTATGAAAATTGAACATAAAAAAGGAATTTTGGAATTTTTTTAAATTAAAATTTTTTTATCAAAAATTTATCACTTACAAATATCTAGCCAAAATTGAAGCTAAGACTAATTTTGTTATTTTTCCGAAAAAAATTTATCAATTATCAACTTTACCACTTATCATTTATCATTGATCACAGACTGAACTGAAATTTTTCTACTACTAACAGCTAACAGCTAAAAACTGCAATGTACGTTGGAATCTAGAATCTAGAATCCAAATTTAATTTAAAGAATGTGATTGCATTGGCTGGTGTGATTTGGTGTGGTTGAAGAGTGATAATCTGAGCCCAAAGAGAGAAAATTCGGAGGAAAATGGACCTGTGAAATCCAGAATCTAGAAATGTAGAGTATGGAATCCGAAATCTGGAATCCGAAAGAGAAGGAGCCAAAAAAGAAAAGAGTTAAAGGGAAACCTTGATCCAAAATCGATCATTCCCGCCCAGAGTATTTACCTTTTATCTAGATTTCCCGGTGCGATTGAATGTTGAATGTGCTACCTTCCTATTTTTCTCCTCGTAAAGTTTTTCTACCTACGAACACAAAACACAAAGAGAGAAAGTTGGAGAAAAGAAAAGAGAACAAGAGGGAAAAGTCAGGCTCTAGTATTCTAGAATCCCAGAATCAGACTGCAAATTGTATTTTCCTCTTTTAGATGGTTCGTGTACTTTTATTCCTTTTCCTATTTTTCTCATCCTTATTCGTGTTTTTCCTCCTGCTCTGATTCTGATTCTGATTCTTGTTCTTGAATCTAGAGTCTAGAGTCTGGAGTCTAGAGTCTTGAGTCTTGAGCCTTTAGTTTGTCGAGTTTGTCGTTGGTGTGATTTTGACTTGGATTTCCTTTCCTTTTTCCTTTCCACCTTCACTGTTCTGGAGTCTTGAGTCTGGATTGTGGATTGTGAATTGAAAGACGGCCTTTCTTTCCCTCCCTTTCTCTTAATCATGCTCTAATGTTTCCTATCTCCTTTTCTCCTCTTTTACACAGATACACACTCCTTCTGATCCCTTTTATGTATTTTTAGACTGGTTTGGTTTAGTTTGGTCTGATGTTTTGGCTTTGGCATTGGCATTGGCATCGGCATCATGTGGACTCGTTTTTCATTTCCAGTTCCCATTTTCCTTTCCATGCCTTCAGGTGATTCCGAATCCTAAGGAAACGAAGGAAACTGAGCCAGCAATCTCGGATTGGTACTCGAGATTTCTTTCTACTTTTACCAAGTCTAGATGCTAGATTCTAGATTCTAGACTCCATACGTCATCCCATTTGGTACATTTTTGCAGCGTTCGCCTTCTTGTTCGATTTCTCTACTCTTTACTCTTTACTTTTCCTCATTCTCCATGTCTTCTTTAGTTTGTTTGTCTTCCTGAAAGAAAGAAAGAAGGAAATGGAAAAAGAAAGAAAAAGAAAGCAAAACAAGCACAAAAACACGGCACATTTTTTATCGTTACTGTTCGAGTTCTTTTCAAGCTTGGCTAATAAGTTATTGTGCTCTGGTTTGGTTTGATTTGGTTTGCTATGATTTTTCTCGTTTTCTTGTTTATGGATTATGAACGTCGATGTGGATATCCATGTCCTGATTTCCTTGAATAATTATAGTAGTCAACGCTCCAAGCTCCAAGCTCCAAGTTAAAGGGGAGGACATTAGACATTAGAAATTAAACATAAGACAATAGACAGTACAAGGGGGAAATGATACCGAATCAATATTAGCTCACAGCTTCAAAATATTTATATAGCTTTAGATTTGCCTACACCGTATACGTATATTGCATACTGATAGCTTGTGAATTGTGAATTGTGAGACTTTGACTAGAACCTCCACAGAAAATGGAAGGGGAACGAACTCAAAAGGAAAGTTGGAACTTGTGATGTAAAATGTAATGCAGGGACAGACTTTGTGTAGATTGTAGATAAGGAAAAAGAATGAGAATATTTTACTCAGGTAGCCTTCGCATTTAGATTCTAGATTCTAGATTCTAGACTCTAGATTCCATATGTAAAATATCGATAGGTATGTGAGTAGCATGCTCAATGCAAAATGTACAAGGTACAGTTTACGGCGTAAAAGGTAAAGCATCGCTTCTTTCTTCCTTTTTCTCTTCATTCTCTCCATTCTCTCTATTCTATAGAATGAATTACCTTTTCCTCCTCGGAAGTTACCTCAAAACTCGCCTCAATATTGATATTGATGTTCCTATTGATTTTCACCTTGTGTCTAGTTTCTAGTTTCTAGTTTCTAGTGCTGGTTCTAGTTGCTCCTGTAGTTTGATTTCATATGCGAGAAGAATACATATTGCACATTCAGTATGGAGTAGAAAGTGGATAGTTGATACTCCAACTTGAGCATTTTGCACAAACCCAAAACCCAACGTACAAAAGCGAGAAGCTGGAAATATTTACTTTGTAGATTTTACTACAGACTACAGACGAACGGAGCAAAATGCATTACACATTATCCTTTTTATTATACTTCACTGATAATAGTAATAGTATTTTCTTATGTTTTAAAGGCGCATATTTCAAATATTCTACATACATTGTACATATGAAGATAGAAGTGGAATATCCTTCGCTGCTTATGTACACACTATAGTAACAGAGTCTGTAACCATGGAATTTAAAAAATTCAGAGAAGAATATTCCACTTCTATCTTCATATATTCAGCACATGGATAAATGTATAAAAGTATAAATGTGCCTCCACTTTCTACTCTCAGCTTCTAAATTCCAAATTCCAAATTTCCAATTTCCAACTTTCTATAATGCATAAAATACCACATATTTTTGAGCATTTCCCACAAGAATTGCGGATTCAAAACTGAGTATTGAGTATAGGTATAGATTCACAAGATTAAGGTATCTACGCCCCACATTCTGCATTCTAGAATCTAGGCTCTAGATTCTAGATGGCTACTCTATATTAAAGAAAATGCATAATACATTGGATTTTGGGATGTGTAGAATTTTTTATTAAATTTTGCTTTCAGTGGAAGCGAAATTGAATCGGATGGAATTGGAATAAAAATGAAATATGTGGGAAAATGGAACGGCGTCGAGTCCTCAGTACATTATCAAGATAGGCTAAAGTGAATAAACGACGAGCTTTTTATTTTTCTAGCTCCTTTCGACTTTCGACTCATTCCTTGTACTGGATTCGATCCATTCACTGTATTCCATGTATTTGATGTGAACCATGGTCAAAATTGGCAAACTTGTACAAGAAATGGAAATCAAAGCCAACTTGAGCATTGAGCATCGAGCATCGAGCATCAAAGTCAAGTCAAGACAAGACATAGACAACTGAAAATTCAGACGTAGACATTGGTATTAGAATGAAGTTAAGGCGATTTCATGTTGACCTTTACTGAAAATTTGTAAATGGCAGAGAACATTTCCTGTCTCTCTATTATGTAACATTATGTAATGATAAATGGTAGATAATGGTAATGGAATAATGGTCTGAATTCTGAATTCTGAATGCATAATATAGAATTTTATGTATTCGGCAGATTGCCTTTTATTTACCCATTCTAACTTGTAAGTTGTACGCACATAAACAATATATATTACTGTATCCAGTATCTAGCATAGTTTGAAAGTAGGAAATAGTATGAATAAAGTGTTTGTATGGTGTATGGTGTATGTTGTACAATCATTCCGTTTGTTTTCCTTGGCGTGCAGTTTTTACCCCATTTTCATTTTCATTCCCGTTGCCGTTGTTTGCGTGCCTATTTAAACATCAATTATTGTCAAGTTGGAGTTGATTCGCATAGATTGGGACAGGAGTTCCGTCCGGAGTCCGGAGACAGACTTTCTTTCTCAGGAAAACTTTAGCCAAAATCTTTCTCTCCGTTTCTCTCTCTGTGTGTAGGCCTGGTATAAATCACAATATAAGTCGTAAGTCGTCCAAAAATCCATAACGGCAAGGTAAAACCAAAAGGCGAGGACGTGGACGAAAATAGAAAATAAAGTTATCTCTTCTACGTGATTTAAACTACGCACTGAACACTCAACTCACTGGATTCACTGGATTCACTGGACTCAAGGTAGTTCCAAGTAGATTACAAATTATAAATTACACGTTATACCATAATCCACAGTAGCCGTAACCTTAGCAGTAGTCGCACAGTAAACAATGTGCAGTTTTATGCATATTCCGAATGGCTCCAAACTTTAATCGTCAACACAGAAGCTGCTTACTCTTTAGTCAGCTTCTGTGTTGACGATTAATATCAATATCAAATATCAAAGAATATGGCATGAATTATGGATGGACTGTATCAAAAAGCTCATAAGAATGTTTCACACACGCTAAAGAAAAGGACAAGGACGCCTTAAAGAATGGAGAATGGAGAATGAAGAATGAGGAAAGAAAGGTTGACTGCTGACTGCGTGGGCTTTCCTTTCTCCTTTTACAAATGACATTACTGCACGCATATCTTACATATTACATATTACGTATTTACGTATAACATCAAAAACATGTTACACACATGTGTGCAAAAACACAGTACATATTTCTATCAACAGAATTAAACTAATAAAGTGAAAACTGCTGGTATGCGAGTTTATGCAGAAATGTGAATGCTCCACACGAGTTACTTTTATAAAATGTACTCTTAATGCACAAACTGAAACATTTCATAGATTTACTTGCCGTCCTCAAGTCCTCATTCAGTGCAGCAGTTCATTGGTGAATGGTGGATAGTGAATGGTGAGTGAGCTGAATTCTAAATTCTAAATCTAGAAATCTAGAAATCTAGAAATCTAGAAATCGAGGAGGAGAAACAAGAAAAGAATGGGAGTATTAAAAGTCATAGACTAGAAACTACGAGATGGAGCAAAGAAAGAGAAGGATGGAAAATCAGCTGGCACAAATATCAAGCAGAAAAGAAAACAAAACTCTTTTGAATCTTGAATATAGAATCTTGAATCTTGAATATAGAGTCTGGAGCCTAGATTCTAGATTCTACATAGATTATGGAGTCTACAGTCTACTGTGTACAGTCTGGAGCCTGGAGCCTGGAGTCTGGAGCCACAGTTGAAAAGATTGATCGGGCAAAAAAGTCTAGAAAATACAAAAGAAAAGAAGGGAGAGAGAAAGTCCGTAACATTCTTTTGTATTTTATTCGTCTAATAATGTGGAATGCAACGGAATTGTGAAAAGCTTGAAGAGTCCTATTTTTTGTCTCTTCAACATTCAGCATTTTTCTAGATACGTGTACTGGGTGCTTGTGCATTTACTCACATTTGTATGTACGCGACTCTACTATCTAGAAAAACGGGATCTCTGTATGTAAAGCAGCTCCATGCTCAATGAGGCTGATCCAGCTCCAGTTGAGACTACAGAATACATAACACATTATACATACAGCAAACAGACACACTACATACTACAGATAGAGGACGAAGAACCGGCGTAATATAATATAAAGTAGTGAATTCAGGTTATAATGTGGTTTAAATACTGTGAGTGTATGCAAAAGTCAGTCTTCCATGAACAGTAAACAGTATATAGATAAATTTCAAAATGTACAGTGTGCAGTGTACAGTGCATATCATATACAGTATACATTGATAGTAGGCTATAGGATATATCTATGTTAGAGCTTGCGATATACTGATATGCACATCACTAGATTATAGATTGCCTCTGAAAACTGGAATAAAATTTTATGGAAAGAGGAATTTTCTTTGCGTACTTCCTTTCCAAACGAATCGAATGGAATCAAATAAAATCCAGTGAATGGGCTTTGAACTAAAATCTGTACAGTCTACAGTATAAAGTGTACACATGTCATATACGGAACACATTATACATGATACATACGTTGAGGATGGAGCATAATGTTTTCCTATCCATCTATGTATGGTATTCTCATACTTTTTGAGGGCAGTCAAGTAGATATCAGATTTTATTAGATCTATTTCCATCCAAACCCTGATCATCTTCCTCACCATTCACTATTCACCATTCACTGTTCACTGTTCACATTATTCAAGCTCCAAACTGCTCCTAGAATCTTCTACTTGTAATCACGTATTCATGTATCATGTATGTATAATGTACAATGTAAAGTGTAGAGTGTAATGGTGGAGTGGAGTGGCCTGGCGTCATATTAGCTTAGAACTTAGAGCTTAGAGATAAGGGAATGAGAATGAAATCATAAAAAGTTATTCAATCTTCATATTCATCGTCCTACTGATCGTGATTCTAGAGTCTAGAGTCTAGAGCCTAGAATGTAGAATTTTGAATCTAGAATCTAGAATCTCCTTTTCCTTCATGCATGAAAAATGCATAGTTACATTACACGTCTAACATGTATGATGTATCATGTACGGTGTATGATGCATCCTTCCTTTGCTTTGGTTCTAGCCACGTGGGATCAAAAAAGGAAGATCCAAAGTGTGCGTCTCTCTTTATTATGCATTCCGTATTCTGTAGGCTACAATATGAGATGTATCTGTACACATGTGCTAGATGAATGAAATTTGAAATTTGAAACTGGAAACTGGAAACTGGATTTTTATGAATCATGTATTTTCATTTTCATTTCTCTTTCCCGTTCCCTTTCCCTTTTATTCCTTCTCTGATGGAAAAGGAAATTATCAAGGCACAAAAAGTACAAGGGAAAAAGATAGTAGACATCAATATCAACGTGTACAATCTGCAAACTACATCCAGCCAACAGTAATGAACTCAAAAGTTGCACGAGCTAATATCTAATATTTCTAATATCTCAATCTTGGATCTTTTTGAATGTGGAATACATCATCAACGGACAAATGTAGAGAAGCGTGAAAATGCGTGGGCATTAGCTGTTGTACATTGTACATGATTTGTTTCCTGATTGTATAATAATAAACACTGCACTGGCACTTCAATCGGAATCAGAATCCAAGTCGAAATCCGAGCTGGGACTGAAACTGTAAATTAGCATGTAGATTTTCATACTTTGATGTTTAATATGTATCATTTTACTGATATACGTTAGACTTTAGACTGGATTTTTGATGCGTCAAAGAGTTGAATAGAACTGAACAGTCCTGATTCCCCATTAAGTTGCAATGCTGTCAAGTTGATGAGTTCCCAGTTCCCATATAGTAACACAATGATATCCTGTACACTTTGCAGTGTCCAGTGTCCAGCCGATAATGAAAATAATGAAATGGGTGATGGAATTGCATGAAGAAAGAACATGCTGGATTTCTGGTCCGTTAACAACACATGATGTTTGATATATGATATATGACGTACGGTTCAAATTCCAAATTCCAACTTCCAGATTACAGGATGACTTTACTCTCTACTCTCCACTTCCCAGATGAACTTTATAATCAAACCTATTTAATGGAATTGCAGGAACATTTTGTGTTAACGTGAATAATTTAATAATATATCCAAAAAAATTATAAGATCCGCACGTGTAAAATTCTCAATGCTCAATGTACAAATGCAGATGAATAGACTATGATTCGTACTAATTAAATGGAAACGTGTTACGTTCACCCGTGTACATAATATGAAATTACTGGTTCAATTTGATTAGATTTGGTCCCACCACACACACAGCGGTATGTATCATTTTCTAAATACTTTCCCCGAAAATCTAGGGAAGAAAAATGAGAATATGAATGTGGATGTGGTGAAGGTTCAACAGGGTTATTTTCCTTTTTTATACATAAATACAATATGATGAGCATTCTACATGAAAGAAAGCACGGATGGCACAAGAACAAATGATACATTTTCCATGTCAGCCATTTTTCATTACGTCCAACAAAGGTAATTTTCCCCCTTCTGTTGCAGATAGAATGTACCGACGAAATCAGAACCATAATTGTGGAAACCGTCTGATGCATATTTACTTTGTACTTTGGACTTTGTACTGTCTACTCTTGCTCATTATTTGACTCGACAAAGGGAGATCAAAGGAAGAGAAAATGTTGCATCAAATTTCAAATCATTTCGCTGTACAAAGAAAATGTACTGTGTTTTGCTCACATTTTGACTCAATTTTATCTTGTATCATTTGAATTTCATTCATGATGATGTATGCATGTAATTTTAGATAGTGTACATAATTGAGTTGTTATCTATTTCCAACTGCATCTGCAAAGAGTAAAGAGTAAATACCAGGTACAAAATATAAATCTGAATTTGCTGTATTTCGTCATGCCACGCGTGAAATTTTATTAAACTTTTGTACGAAATCCGAACCAACTTTGTGAATAATATCGAGAAAAGTGAAAACATTGCTATTGGAAAAAAAAAAGTTTCTCTTCAGATTTCCCTTTGTGTTGTACAAGTAGTAATACAGATAATACTAATAATAATGTCGAAGGGTTCTTGGGATACATTTTGCTCAGCAGTGGCCTAATTTCTATACAATAATGTGCAAGTAGGATTTGTACGCTGTTTCTTGCTAACCATTTTTTCGTGTGTAAAAAATTAGGTATAACGTGCATAATTTCAAGGTTAAAAGTAATGCTTGTTTTGAAATGGTGATTTGTGACTGAAAAGTCTAAGGAAGAAAACAATCCTTTAGGCAGTGGAAAAGGGTCAGCGTCAGGTCTTAAAATTCCACCGATCCTCCTCAGATTGTTGAATGGACTTAAAGCAGCTCAACAACGATACAATCAGTACAAATGGTTCTAGTTGGAGTGGCAGTTGACTGTTGACTCAAAGGAAACTCATGTACTGTCAAATTTACACGAATATTAAAATAAAATATTTAAACTCTCGGATGCAGGATTTGTATCTAATGTCTAATGTCTAATTCAAGTTCAATCACAGAAATAAAATTCATTATTTTGATTTTCTTAACAAACTTTTCTACTCAATTTTATTTTCAAAATCGTACACGTTTGTCATATTCCGATTCTAAAGTCTAGTTTTGAGTTTTGAGTTTTGAGGTTGCAACACGTCGAGCTTTTTATTATTGAGAATTAAAATATTACTTGGTGGTTTATTGTTTGACGTATATTGAATACATTAAGAGTTGTTAGTTGTGAGGTCTGCTCTCGCATTTTTATGCATACTAAATTGTAGTTTCAGTTAAAAAATCCAAATTTAATTCAGCATAAAAACAGTATCAACACAAAACACAATATTGTTTATCGGAATTTATAATTTTGTAAATAGAGCAGCATACAGAATAGAGAATCATGTTTATGGAAAATTATTGAAATGGAAAAGGAGAGACGTGTTATGATATTTTTGCAATGTGCAGTGAACTCAATACTCAATACTCAACTCGCAACTCTTGATACTCTGTTCTTTATTCTATTCAAAACAACCAAATACAAAATAGAAAACATCAAACTAAAACTGAGCTAACAAATCATTAGCTCGTTCAATGGCGTCCCATCTCCACTACATTCAATATTATGATTATGACTGTTGACTGTTCAGTGTTCAGGCTGAAATCCATAACAAGTCCTTGTGTTATGCATCAAGGATTTGTGAATATCAAATATCAGCATTTGAATGACTTTCACTTCATTTCCTGTCTCAGCCCGTCATCCACTCTACTCTTTGATCGAGCCCCTGGAACATGAAAACAAGATGAATGATCTCCTTCACATCGCGAGTAGAAAGCTGCAATTAATTACCCTAAATGTCAAGAGTCACCAGTGGAGACTCGAGACTCGAAACTCGAAACTCCGGACTCAGAACTCTGTAGTTTGTAGTTTTGAAAAACTGAAAAAAATCACGTACACACAATATACAATGCACATAAAAGATACAATCTTTCTGAATATTAAATTCATGGATAATGAATTTTTTCCATTAGCTCTTTCTTTTCGTGCCTTTTTTGCATTTAAAAAATTGGATACCCTCAAATTCCCAACTCCAAATAGAACAAAGAACAAAGAACGACAGACAAACAAAAAATGTAACATTTCCTAACGTAAAATACAAAGTTCTAGGTTCTAGTGCTCATGAGTACTGATGTGAATTTTGAATTACTAAACCATGAAAATTTGCACCATTTCAAATCCATTGATAATTAATAGTGATTTTTTTGTAGCATGAATCAATAATTTGCTATGTATTTTCAACTGCGCATTATTTACAATCTGCAATTTATATTTAGTTGAGCTTGAATTAATCTACTCTTCATTTGTTATTCAACGGCCACTTCACAAAATATGTATGCAGAATTCTAATTATCACCTCATTAACAAGAATTTATAAGGAAATTCTATCAAATAATCAATACTGAAATTGAAGAGAATTGAAACTCGGAATTCCGAATGTTTCTATTTACGTCAAACACTAGTACAAAATATTTCCATGTGGCATGTGTAAGTACTATTAAATATTTCATAGATTTGACTCTGCTGGAACTTGTAATACAACTGCAACCTAATATAGAATCGGAATTTCTATTGCAGTCTCCAGACTATGCTAATTATGACAATTTAAACGACAATTTAAGCTCCAAAATGACTGCAAAAGTCTTGAGTCTCCATTTGAAAAGAGTGACTGTGATTATGATAATGGTCCTCGTTGCCCGTTCTCGTTCCCTTTCCAGCGTTTGTTCCACAGACCGCTTTAATATGCATGCATGTAAAAATTATTAGTTTCTTTTCCATTGCCATTGCCTGTGCAATTTTCTCAACTGTAGAGACTCAAGACTCAAGAGCTACTCATTGACTGCTGAGTGCTGAAAACGGAGCATTAGCTTCAATGTCACAGGAAGAAGATGCAAAATCTGTAATGTTTCCTCTAGCGTTCCTAATTCCTAATGTATGCATCAGGATGTAGTCGCAAGTCGTATGAAATTGAGCAATACCAAAAAAGAAGTATTGAAATTGCTCAACTCTTGACTCTTCGACTCTTGACTGTTTCCCTTTAATTGAGAATCAAGAATGGAAAATAAAATGTTGATTGTCCATTTCATTTTTACTTTGCTCTTTGGTGCTATTAAAATCATTATTATTGCCATTATTCCGCATGGCGACATTACATGGAACCAGTAAACGGTAAATGGTACCGTTTTACGACAACACATTGTCCTTCCTCCTTCCATTATCTGTTGATGGTCGTTTATGCGGTGACAAAATGGATGGTTAGCAGTTAGATGCGAGTCAATGATAGCTTCTGAAAAACAATCATCCCATTACATTCCATTCAACCTTGGTTTGTTCTATGTGCCATGTTCCTCTTATTGTTAGTTTTGATTGGGACATTTGTAATGTCTGACAAATTGAAGATGGAATTGAATATTGAATCCCATTCAATCTATAACGTGGATATTATGGATTATAGATCACTAATAGAAGAATTTCCAGAAACAATTCAGCATTGGAATTACATTGAGCATATTGAAACACATTGGCTTTACCCATTCCATTTTGTTACGACTTACGACTTTGTTTTTGTAGAAGCTGTAAATTGTATGTGTTTTAATATGCATATGGTATAAGTCTCGAGTTTCGAGTTTCGAGTCTCCTCTGGAATGAAAATTTTTATTGATCATGTATCATGTATAATGCACTGTTTTCCTTATTTAAGTAATCTATAGATTTTTAATTCCAAATTCCAAGCACAATTCAGTTTTAGTACATTAAATATTAAATTTTAGATTTATTCCCACAAGAAAACAATTTTAATCACGAAATACACAAAGCAATAGTTTATGTTGTAAATCATTTAATTTTCATTAGACTTGAGAGTTGATTTCCTCTGTTTTATTTTCCAAAATGTGTCTTGATTCATGCATAATTAGTACACTTTTTCGAATAAAAGTTTTTAAGAAAACATGTTAAACTCTTGCTCTTCTTGTTCATAAACTTAGGTTAGCAAGTAAAAAGTAATTTTTTTGTTACTGTTCCACATTTCCTGTGCCTTAGATAATTGTAACTAATAATTTAGTATGGTTTTTCGTAATTAAGACCAAAAATTTCGGTTCCTAAGAGTGCTGCATATTTAATATTTAAAGTTCAAGCCCTTTTTAAACCGCTCGTCTCAAAAATGCTTTTATCCGCATTCCGCATTCCATAAAATTTCATGGCTCCTGTATTGTATTTTTACGTTTTACTCGGTATTGCTTTACTTCCCAAAAGAATTCCCATAGAAAAAGAAAACAAAATAAAACGAAACATGATGGCTTGATTTTCAATTCTTTGTTTAGTATTTGTACAAAAGAGCCAAATTCAAATTTCCAATCCAAACCGAGTTTATCTACAAAATACTCGTGTTTTTGGTAATTGACCTTGGTGCATTGTAGATTGTATGATGGGTGTGCTAACGCTGGAAATAAAATGAAAATTTTAAAAATTCATACTTTTGGCTCCCTCCGTTCACAGCTACAAAGCTGTACCTGCTAAATGGCTTAAAACGAGCACAACAACGTAGAACAAAGAAATGTTGCGATGAAAATGTTAAAATAAAACAAATAGCGGAACAATTCGCTTTCACTCAGTACCAAAAAAATCAATTTTCACTCTCTATTGCATTGAGTTTCTTTTCTCCAATGTGCAATGCTCAATGCTCAATTCTCAATACATCGCGTTACTACGGTTCAAAAATGAGCCTTCATCCACCAGTATGTCACATTTATTCTCTACTTCGTAATTTACTTTTATCACCTTCTGCATCTGATTTCCGATGATGATGATCAAATCCCACTCCTTTCCCACGCGTCACCCTTTATGTGATCACTAGTTAGAAAAGTAGCACAGGCATATTTTCTATCTGTTGAACTATTTCTATTTTTTATGCGCAAGTATTCAGTATTTAGCCATCAAATTGAGCTTGAAAGTGATACATACGATTAGTTATTAGTTATTAGTAGCGCTTAGAATTAGAAAGTATACAACTTTCTCCAAAATATATACATGTTGAATTTTGAAGCTTTTAAATACTTTCTCTGCTTGACGGTTGAGAAATGTAATGAGCTGTTCAAAACAGTGAAATCATTTAATACGCCCGTGTGTACACAATTCACAAATTGCACATGTGGTACTGATAAGAATTTTCACTGAATTTTCCTGGTCCAAAAACAATTTTGGATTCATATTGAAGATTGAAAATTGAAATTGATCTAGAATCTAGAATCTAAAATCTAGAACAAGAACAAGCCGTATTTATGTCTGTAGTTTTAATGTTTCGTAGAAAAGCATGGCAATATACTTTTAGAGAAAAAGAGAAAATCATCTTGTGACTTGTGCTACGTCTCACCTCTCACTTTCACCGTCTGACGCACATCCTGTGAAGTAACAAATACAAATGTGTGCTCTATTTTCTAGACTCTAGAATCTAGACTGACTTTCCTCAACTCAGCACAACACACGATAGAAAATTACATAGCATCAGTTTACAGTTTAACTTTGCTCTACATGAGACAAAAAGGGAGATATTATTGGACTTGACGTAGGTTGTAGGTTTTTGGCGTGTGATGTATAGAATTCTCGTCGGAAGTTGACAGGAAGAAGATATGATGTGACAGCAACTATCCAGGGGGTCTTCCAAACTCTGAATTCTCCATCCCCAATTCCGAGTCTTTCATCATTGATCATTTGAACTCTACCTTATTTATTTTATTTTATTTTATAGTCAATAGTTTCAAAAATACTACACGCGCCTTTATACTTATATTTTATAGTTTACAGCTTATAGTTGATACCTGTGCCAATCTATCAGTTGTTCAAGCTGCGAAATGAAAAATTATCTAGAATCTAGAATCTACAATCTATACCGCTGGTGACGTCTAATACTCGAGAATCGAGAATTTCCAGAAAACTCAATCATAATCCAAGATCAATGGCTCTGGCTCTGATGGCAGTGGCAGTGAGGTTAAAAAAAATAGCAACCCAATCCAGCTCAATTTAGTGCAATCGTACCTACAAATTTCCTCTGAATTCTCACATTAAACATTTATGTACGTCTTCATTTTACAAATTTCTGGAAATGGCTTTTGGTCCACCACTGAAACAGAAGAAAACACTATTTTGTTTCCTCTACCCCAAAATTTACAAATATGTACAATGTGCATTGCACAAGATATGTGCGAAAAGCATCCTGTTTTGTATTCCTGCTTTTGATGGAGTAAAACGGCTTAGCCTTTTTTCATAGCCCATTATATAAAAATCTTTAGTACATTTATCTTTGTCTCCTTCTCATTTACGCCCCTTTCCTCACAACACAACAAAACACAAGAGAACAGAACAAAACACCACACAGTAAAACATAGACCATTTAATTACGGATTTTATACGTCGAGTAATGGGTTATCTCTTCCAACACCGCGAGTTTCTCTACTGCTCTACTGGTTACAGCAACTTGCTACAAAATAATAATATAAATGACCAACTATCACGACATTTACCCACTGAATGTCCGTATTATAATATTAATTCTGTAACATGTTTTTTTCGCTCATACTGTAGACTGTAGGCTTGATTTATAAACTGCAAATTTCCAAGTAAAGCTCAAGTCCATTTATCCTTGATCCTTGGTATAAATTTTATCGCTCTAGCTGGCTGACTGACTGGTTGGTATGGGTGCATGAACGCATTAAAATTGTCCCGAATTTTAGACAAGCTCCAAGTTCCAAGCTCCAAACTCCAAACTCCAAATCTAAACTTGTAACTATAACAAGTGCAAAACAAGTAAAACAACACGTGAAAAACAAAAAAACAGCCATCTATTTCATTTCAAATTTCAAGCCATTCACCGTTTCCAGGCTTGAAGGCTTTAATACGGAATTAGAAAGAGAAATTTGTCAGTTTTTTCTTCACATTCTTACAAGTAAACTCCAGAGGAGAAACAAAGAATGAGAAATGAAAAATGATGTGAGACATGAGACTTTAGGTTGAAACGGCTATAAAAATTTTTGAACTGTTAAAAATGCTGGTATTTACCTCTCTACAATCTACAGTGTACGTTGTGCATTGTGCGTTGTTCATTGTAGAAATTGAGCTGACAGAAATAATAATGTTGATCCGACTTTGCAAAGATAAGCCGGGGATTTTTTCTCCATCGTTCCATCTTCTCTACATGTACATTGCACATGTCTGAATTGTATGTTAATATCTATGACTCATATCTCATATCTCATATCGTATGTCAAAGTGAATATTGCGGTAAAGTATAACATATACCGGTTTTGTACAGGACACAGGCTACAGAAATGTCAGCGTTTTATCAGCACATGTGCAATGTGCACAGTGCATAGTTTTATATAAAAGCTTAGAATTCTCTTCGGTGTTTTCTTGTGACCGGTAGATAGTAGATAGTGGATAGTAGATGCAAAGTTGTCAGTTTGCAGTTTGTAATTTGTTGACGGTTTAGTGATGGCTGACACAATTTCCCAATGATCCTTTTCCTTCTTTCCTGAATACTGATTAGAATTTAGAATCCAGCTCTGTATTTCCTATTTCCTATTTCAACTCAAATTTGAATTGGAGTTGGATTTGGAATTGGAATCGGAGTTGGAGTTGGGTTTCAACTGTATTTAAAAGTAAAGTTGTGACTAATGGATAATGGAATCTATCTCTGTACTTTCTATACACAATCTCGTTCTCTTTCTAGTTCTACGCCAATTTTAATTGAATTCTCTCATGCCTTGTGTAGGGAGTACGGAGTACGGAATACGGAGGACACGAAATGGTAGGAATAGATAGGAAATGATCCGCTGGTTTGGTTTGGTTTGGTTTTTGATGTTTTACCCGAGGGAACTCAACAAAGTTTTCAATTCATTTGACAAAACGTAATCAGTAACGTCTAGCCCACGTCCCATTCAGCAACACACGACACTAGGCACAACATGAAACCCGTTCCATTCAGTAGTTTGTGGATTGTGGATATTTCTATCTGTATCTGTGGATTGAGGACTGTGGACATCTACCTTTACTTTTTATTTATGAATGAGATGGGAAGAAATGAAATATTCAAGGTCTCCTACTAGAAATATACGTACATATGGGCCAGTGCAACGGTAAGGTGTAGTAAGGAGTAAGAGCTAAGAGCTTTGCATTATGTATGTCAATGGTAGATAGTGGATATCCTTTTCAAAATCAAGTCATGTTCTTGGACATGGGAATAAGGCAACAGCCAACAGCCAACGGACGACGGACAAGTTCAAAGTGCTTCTCGTTTTATTTTGACAGTTTCTACCATTTTTACAAATCAATTTTTACAAATTTCCATGTACTCTAGATTCTACAGTATAGAGTGTAGAGTCCAGAGCTACGAATAAAACTCTTGAATATTTTAAAAGATTCCAGCCATAGTCCAATCATTGACCAATCATAGTTGTGTTTATATTCAATTTATATGTAGTTGATTGTCAGGCAAATTGCAGAGCAATTTGTGCATTGTACATGTGTACTATTTCTGATGTCAAACACTAAAGTTTTCAAACGCTCACCACAACCACTAGTTTTATTTAGGAAAAACGGTCCGATTCGATGCTACAATTTACTTTTACAATTTGTCCCGCTCAACAATATTTTAATAAAGGAAATCACTAATAGTTGATAGTTCAAAAAAAATTTGGTTTAAGCATCGACGAAAAGCGTACTCAATGTACACAGACGAACTCAAGCATTCCACTTAATTTTGAACTTGTAAGACTATTGACTTATCCCTATATTTTCTGTTTAAAAATTTAAAGCGAGCATAATACCTCTAACTTCTGCTTTTGTCTCTACACTCTACACTCTACACGTTTTTATTTGAATTATTCAATTTTCCACGTTATCGTTATTACAGTACTATACAGTGTACAGTGTACAATTTACATGCATAAAATAATAGAATAATAGAATAATAGTTAGTGGAATTACAGTAGCTGTGTAGACGGAGGTTAGATCAAAGTTGTGATATTTAATTTGAAAATCGACTTGTGTAACACGCTTATCATGCTCTGTAATAAAACGTTCCTATCTAAACTGTATAATAAATGTAGGCAGTTGATATACTTGTTATGTATTTTGTATTTTGTATTGTATCAACGGTGAACTTGTTCCTAACTTGTACTTTCGTCGTTGCCTGTTGTACTGTGTTGGACGAGAAACAAGAAACAAAGCCAGTGGCTGCCTGCTAGTTCTATTGCTAGTGCTAGTTCTAGAGCAGTGGCTTTAATTCAATTTGTAGATTTGAAGTACACTTTCCTTTTCGCTTGCTCTTTCTCTCTCTTTCCTCGTCTTGGTCTCTTACTGTTTTCTCTAATTTTGCTGGATTTATGTAGTGCACAGTGAGCAAGTCCTTGCTTTGTCGAATAATTAGTTGGGCTCGTGACTCAAATGTATAATGTACAACGATGATCGGAAATATGTATAATGCATAACAGGTCAAGCATACACGAACACTGACTAGAACATAGAATAGCTTCTGCAAAAGCCTCGCAATTCGCAATATTAAACCAAAAGTTTGGATTTTCGAGCTTGGAACAATATAGAAAAAAAATTGTACAATTTACAATTCAACGTTTGTAATCCAATCTAAAATCTGGATTCTGGATTCTGGAATCCCCTATCTTCATGAAACACAAAAACAAAAACAAACGACTCAGGTTTACTGTTCAATAAAACTGCTGAATAATAAATACTGAATAATAAACGTCAATTTTGTATTTTGGTTTGGTTTGGTTTCAGCAACAAAATTTGCAAAAAACCAAAGAAATCAAAACAAGAGTTCCAAACGAGTTGCACTTGTATACTACATAAACAAAATGTACAACAATAATCAATAATATACGATAATTACTCGTGCGTTGTCGTCTTTTGGAAATGTTTGAAATTTGAAAGGTTATTCAAAGATTTTGAAACATTTATGCCACACTTTAATTTTAGAAATGTTGGAAATATGGAATAGGCTGAGGAGTGAGCTGAAAGCTTAGCGTTGGACCAGAGGAGAAAGTAAAAATACAACCTGAATCAAGTATTTGTATAGTGTACATTGTAGATTGTACATTGTACATATAAGGAGTATAAAACGTTTCATACTGATTATTTTACGACCTCCTGGTTTAATTTAATAGGTGCGACCATAACTTTGATCATATCTGCAATTATCTATTGTCTATTCAGTATTCAGGGTACACGTCTATTGAACTATTGATTTTTCACATTTGATAAAATCCTTCCTTTTGACTTCCTGATTTACCATACATATGCATAAGCACAATACAGAGCCCAAAATCCAGAATCCGAATCCGGGTACTGAGTAGAGATTAGAGGATTAATAAAATCGACCCGTGTACAAAATACAAAACGCATACACAATTGCAGTATAAAGTACGAGGTGGGTGATTTAATCACTAGGAAATGTGTACGTCGATACTTATTGCCTTTTGTATTGCATACAACACAAAACGCACAAGTTCATGTAGCATGTAGAATGTAGAATGTAGAATTGCTTTGACTGGGATAAAATGTAATGTATCGCATTAACTTAATCCAGATTGCTCATTCGCCATTCGCTCACTTCAAAAAGAGTGGCACTTGACGATTGAGGATTGAGGACTGAGGATGGATGAAATATCAGTTGCTTATTAATCCTTAACCATTCTCAAAATCAGTTACACTTACTGCCATGAATGCCGAGATAAAATTCGTCAATAACTTTTATCCAAGTACCAAATTCCCGTACTTGTTTAATCTTTACTACTGATATTGCATTTAGCTGCTCAGTGCTCATTATTTACCTTCTCTTCCACATTTACTGATATAATCTATACTCTATACGCTAGACACTAGATATTAGAAATAATAATGCACAAAATGGTAACAAATTTCTTAATTGTAACACGTCCCAAATTGCATGGCATGTACAAAATTGATATTCTAGATTCTTCATGTTGAAACTTCTTGACATATCGTCAACAAAAATACACAAAAGGTAAAATGATAACGACATCTTTTATACATGTGCATAACTGGAAACTGTTAAACACAAGCCACAAATTACTCTAGTCATTTTCATCAGCTTCTCTGCTGCTTTAGAATTCAGAAATCAGAAATCATAAATTAGAAAGGAGTACAATGGAATGGCATGTAAAACAGGGGGTCTGAATTTGTCATTATCTGTCGCTCCTTTCTCTTTTCAGACTAGTTTCTTCTTTGTTCTTTGTTCAAGATTCAAGATTCGAGATTCTAGATTCTAGATTGGCCTTATTCTAAACTACTGATATTACCTACACAAATTACAAATTGTGCGTAGTTGGTCAATGTGCTACTTTTATCCTTTTGTTTGTTGTCTGTTGTCCAAAATTGTGATCAGCACATGCTGTTCAGTGTTTCTTATCCAATATCGAGAATCCATGTTCTTAGTAGTCTAGTCCAAGTACAAAAAAGGCGAGTTTTAACAATTTTCTACTCCTGAGCAGCATGAATTCATTCAATACTCAAGACTCAAAACGCAAAACGCAAGGCTCAAGGCTCAAGGCTTGAGCCTCAAGACTCAAGAGATTGAAAATGAAGAATCTCTGAACTCTAAACTGTAAACTCCAATGAAATGGAACAAGATGAGAAGTAAAGCTCTTGAGCAAATACAATAAAACCAGGCTTTAACATTGAGATGCACACAATACGCAATGATGACGACAATGGTGATAATGGTGATGACGAAGATGACGATGAGAGGTGAAGAAATAGGAGGAGGAGGAGGCGATGATGGGAACTTCATTTTAATATCAATCCAACCTTCAACATTCTATTTTATACTCTATTCGCCATTCTTCATACTCGAATGTATATTCGTACATTTACTACAACTAACAGCTAACAACTAACTACAACCTCCATTCTCTCACTCGCAAATCCAAACCAGGAGAATGGACACAAGATGAAACTATTTACGAGACTTTCACTCCCAAAATACAATACCAAACAATGTCAAACAACACAATACAAGACACAAAAGATCCTAAAACGTACCATGCCATTTCATTTCATAGCAGAGGAAACTAATTGTATTTGTAGTTTGTAGAAGTACAAAACAAGTTGACTATACATTATACAGCACGTTGTACATTGTACACAGTAATCATAGTTTGAGCGCGTGTATTGTTATTACTTCATTTTGGTTCAGTATGCTTTCACCACTCCAAACTCCAGTCCAGTCCAATCCAATCCACTCCACTCCACTCCACTCTATATATTTTACATATTACTCTTTCCACTTTCCACCCAACTCGGATTCCAACTTCAACTTGCACTCAAATTCAAACTCCAGCTCGATCTGGATTCAAATGACTTGCACGAGCAGCCTAATAATATTATGTCTGTGATATGTATGTATGTAAGTTGTAATATGAGGCAGAGTTTGTTGTTCTCCCATTTTCTCATTCTCGAATCTCGAATTTCCTTTACTGATTACATCATCAACCATTACATGAACCTGAACACTGAACATTGAACATTGTATAGAAACAAGAGTGAATTCATTCATGAATACAATTTAAAGTAGACACTAGACACAGGAACAGAAATAGAAATAGAAACTCTGAATGTTAGTTGGCTGGATTGATGTATTTTTCAAATCTTGTTCATAGTCCATAGTCCGTAGCTCTGTACTCAATTCTTGCTCCGCACGGTGTACGACGATGCATTATGCTGTTCACTCTAGACTCTAGACTCTAGACTTTAGACTATGTACAAAGTACAAAGTACACGAATTGTAGTTAAACTAGAATCTAGAATTACAATGGGAACCGTAATCTGAAAAGGTAGAGTGCTCATTGTACAGGAACGAAATTGAAGGGAGGAAACCTGGAGGAATTATTTCTGTTATTATGATTATGATTATTACCGTCACATTAAAAACCTTCTACAATTCACTGTCTAGTGTCTAGTGCCTACCACCCATCGATACATTGTGCCCGTCTTTCTTCTACCATTTTCAGTCTACAGTCTGAAGGCTCCACATTTCCTGTACAACCAGAACCAGAATGATGAACATGGTGGATGTATTCAACTTCATCCTTCATTTGCTACTTTCTCCCTTTCCTGGAGTCTGGATTCTGGATTCTGGAGCAACTTGGGCTGTTATCATTATCATGCCTATTGCGTCCTATTTAAATTACACGTGCAACTTGAAACGCATAAAAGAAAAACAGATACACAATACACAACCGTCCGACCATCTTTTTGTTTATCTAGTTCACAATCCACAGCTAGGATTTAGCATCAAATGCTCCAAATCTAAAACTCAAAGCTCAAATCTCTTGTTCTCAAAACTCAAAACTCAACACACTGCATAATATAGACTCTAGACTGTACCATGTAAACGGATACACGTGTACGTGGATTCATCAGCCCTTGGAAATGAAAGTTA
Source organism: Sminthurinus aureus (assembly GCA_034698265.1). Lineage (NCBI taxonomy): Eukaryota > Metazoa > Arthropoda > Collembola > Symphypleona > Katiannidae > Sminthurinus > Sminthurinus aureus. The sequence goes on from JAQGBH010000532.1 coordinate 29,352, forward strand.
AAATTTCTGCACGTGGCATGACATGTCTGAAATGTCTAAAAAAACGTTTGAGACATTAAAATGCCCGAGGCACAAACTTTTAAGCTCAAAAGCTTATTTTCATCCCACAATCTGACAATTTTACATAATGTGTAGGGAAAATTGTATAGCTGCAGTGAAATGAGAAATGGAAAATTAAACCAGTGTTGAAGAGTCACTATGTGCTGGATGCTGGTTACGTGAATCTTTGATATTTGATATTTGATATTGAACCGTCTTGTTTCTTGTTGTTCTATTTAATCCGCAGTCAACGGTCGGTGAAAGTACAGCACATTTTCCCTGTTTTTAATTCTTGAACAAAAATAGTCTCCCTTTGTCTTTGTCCTGAATCTTGAATCTTGAATATTGAATCCTAGATGTTGAATTGAATATTGGCTCTTGGCATTTTCTTTAGAATTTAGAGCACACGTGTACAATGTACAATTTGCAATTTACAATAGACAGAGCTATTTTTACAAAATTGGTACTTGATGGGATAAAAAGTGGTCTCTTTTGAGATGAGAGATCAAAGAGAATGGTTGAAAAATAAAACCAAGGTACTGATAAAGAGACAAGAGACAAGCGCAAGAAACTGATGTCAAACGAAGAATGCATGAGAACTCCGAATGTCTTATGTCTAATGTATAATGTCTAATGTCTATTGAACCGTATAATTTCCACTTGAATTCTACCCGCATCTTAATCTCATCTCCTTTGATTTTAAATTCCAAGTGGACTATGTGTATGAAGAGGACGAGATTGTACATTGTACAATGTACAATGTACCGTTGATAGTAGAACTACAAAAAATGGAGAATACTTTCAAGATCAGCATCAGAGCATAGACACTTTTGTACCTTACTCTTCAACTCTTTCCATCCATGTTGCATCACTCACCTGGATTTTATCAAATGTACGTTGCCCATCTTATCTGTTCATTTTTGGTTGAGGCATTCATCAAAGTTTAATTTTATTACTACTACTTGCAGCTCACAATATACATATACACAGCACACCGCACACAGCATACAACTACTTGAATAAATAGCCAAAGTGAGGTCGCTTGGGGATGGGAAAATAAACTCAAAACTTAAATGGATCCCATTTTCAATTTTCCTACATCCATCAGTCAAATCAACCAAAAAGACAAAGATGTCAACAAACTCTGTAAAAAACCTGTTTTTGGTTTTGCTACCAGGTTTTTGTTTCCTTTTCAGTGGACAAATTTAGAATTTAGAATTTCGAGGTAGTTGCAGTGAAATATTGTCTTTGGAGGGAGATCCAAAGAACCAAACTGTACATTGTATATTGCAGATTTTAGTTTTTGAGTTCCCGGGTAAAACATTTGCAATCTCAAAATGTAAAGTGATTGTGTAGACTTTTTCAATTTGCAACATTGAGCATGTTCGATGTTGGTCATTGAGAGTTTAAAGTTGAGAGCTGAGCGCCGAGAAACGAGAACCTCATGTATAAAGTATAAATAATTCATGTCTAATTCCTGTACATTATACCATTATACATAATGCATAAAACATGGATTGTCAGATGTATCTAAAATGCAGAAAAATATCTTTACAGGCGGGAATTTGGAATTTAAATAAAGTTTTCCTAATAAAGTAATCTCAAAAATAACAAGAGGCTCGAGACTCGAGACTCGAGACACAAACAATAAACTCCGTTTCCGATTTAAAATAAAAAGATTGCAGACGAAGCTACATTTAATCTAGTAGACTACACTTAGGAGCATAACTTAAATTTCCTCCGCTGTGCAAAATCCACCATCCAGAATCCGGAATCCAGAGTCCAGCGTCTTTGGCGAATCCGTGGGCAAAAGTTTTTACTTTTCTCCGTAAAACCATAACATTAAAGTCAATAGTAGCCAAACCTATTTTACCTCAAGTTTAAAACTTTCTATTTACCAGAAACCCGAAACGGAAACCGGATACCAGATGCACGAATAAAATTCTTGGTGCAAAATGTTGAATGTTCAGTGTGGGAAAGGGAAACTACATCAAGGAAGGTACATCATTTTCATTTTTTGTTTATTTTTCACTTAACTGCACTTGAATAAAAAAACTACTTGCAGATGCTGTAGACTGTATAATGTATAATGTAGAATGTAGAGGAGCTTAATTATATTTTTCTTCCCGTGAAGGCAAAGACTAAAATGTCATGCTTAAATAGTTTTTTTTGGCACAAACCTCTTTGAGTGAAATGGGAAATGGGAAATGTGGCAATTTGCATAATAATAATAAGCATGTCTAGTGCCTACTTCCCAGTCGTATGTATGCATCTTTTTTCTTTATATTTTAGAAATCCAAATGAGAGGGAAGCTCTGGAGTTCTAGAGTTCTTCAAAGACAGAGAGAAAGTAGATAAAACTGTATAAAGTGTGGAATAAAGAAGAGCGAGACTGAACAATACCTAGTGCCTAGTGTCTGCATAATGCAATATGACGTGATGTGATGTGCCTTGTCTTGTCTTCATCATCAATCTTCACCATTCAAGATATTTCAAGATATTAAAATATATGCATGTAAAATGCAGATTCAGATTTAGGAGTAGATTCAGATAATATGAAAATGGATACAGCAGATGTGATGCAACTCAAGCTCAAACTCAAATTCAAACTCAAAAGAAATGATAAAGGATCAATAATAGGCGCTCAATTTCAAGGTTCTTCCTCCATCTATTTTTCGCTCTTCTTCAGTTATTTATTTATAATGAGGAATTATTATATAATTCAGGCTCTAGACTCTAGGCTCCGTCTAAACTTGGGTTGAATGGAAAATGGAAGAGTAAAGATACACACATGCAAAAAGTTAGGGAAATTGTGAATGGTGAATGGTAAATGTGCGTGTAATTTAGAAGAAAGTTAGGAGAAAGGAGAAAGTAGTGCGGAATATTATGCTTGGAAATCAAATAAAATGACACATGTGACACCTGTGTATCTTGTATCTCGTATAAAGTATCAATGTCAAGTCTCAATTCTTCCAATGCCAGCGCCAGTGCCTTTGCAGGGATTTATGTATGTACAATGTACATTTAAGCTGATATGGATATGGATTATACATTATAAAAAGTAAAGAGCCAACACACGTGTTCTCTTTTCCCGTCTTCTTCTCTCAAGGCTTTCCTTAATCAGGCCTAAATTTTACTTTTCTCCTTTCACTCATGCATGAGCAATGAGCAGTGAGCATTGAGTATTGAGCAGTGAAGTCGAGTCGAGTCGAGTCAAGACGAGTTGTGAGCTGTGTCAGTCCGTCAACTTGAGCCAAAACCTGAAACTAAAACTGAAACTGAAACTGAGGCTTAGCTATAAAGAATAAAGAATAAAGCTCATCCATGTGTTTTCATTCTTTTAATCTTTCCTCTACTTTTATGGATTTTCTTCCCGTGAATACCCTATAGCTTATGGCTATGTCTACTTCTCCATCTATATGTACAATGTACATTTTCCACAACCTGAACTAATATTAGTGTGATGTAAAATGTATCTCAAATTTACATAGTATAGACTGTGCTCTGTGTTCTGTGTTCTGTGTTCTATATGTACAATGTGCGTTGTACATCGTACATGCTTGATGCATCTTATATAAAGGATATTCTATTTCATACCTCACGTTCCCTTTTCCTCCATGTACAACGTAGATGTAGAATCTAGAATCTAGGATCTAGAAAGTACAAACATTGCATATCATTATCATAATTTTCTTAATACAACTTGAAATAATAAAAGAAGATAAAACTTCACATTACACATTACATATCACGCCGCTCCAGAAATCTTGTTTAGTTTTTACCCTTACTTTTCCTACTAATTTAAAGAGAAGAGGAAAAGTCTCATTTCACTTTTTGTTTTTTCAGCCTTGTGTTCAGCTCGGTGTGCTGGATGGTGACGATGATTATTAATTCAATCCACTTACACTTTACACACAACATACAACATACGGCACACTGTACATTGTACATGCAAGAAACAAGATGCTCGCTGCATACATGTGTAAAATGAGTAGATTTAAACTACATGGTACATCTTACATCTTACATTGTACATTGTACAGACTTACATGGAGAAAGTAGAAAGTAGTTCATCTTTGAAGTTTTTCATCCTGTACACTGTACACTGTACAATTTACAATTTACAATTTACATCTTTGAACTTGGTCCTGGAATAAGGACTAGGATTTTCTCTCCGTATCTTTTACAGCACAACTAGTATTTTACAGTGGACTTGTAGTTTAAGAATTAACATGCACAGTATACAGTGTACTTTAAGGGATGCAATATGCATAGACATTTGAACAGAGGATACGTTACTTTCCTTCAAAGCTGTATACTGTATACTGTATACTGTATACTCACAGAGAACAACTAGACTACACAAAAAACCAGCATCCTTCGTTTTACGTTGTACGTTGTACATTGAACATTCCACACGTCCCGGTAGTTTGCAATGGACAAAAATCAGGGGAGTGGATTGCAAACTAAGCAGAAAGTAAGTGGAAACGGGAAGCTAATATAAATGCAACTTCTTAGATTGGCCTGTGCAAATAACGTAGTGTATAGTGTACACGGATGGTGTAGGGTATGCATGAATAAATACGTGAATAGGATTTTCAAAATTGATTCAAGTAGTTGTAAATAGAAAGCAGATTCCACATTGCATAGTTTATGTTGTATGTTGAATGGTGTACATTGTAGGTTTTGAATTATACATGTAGATTGTACATTGTAGATTGAACATTGAACATGTGTGTGGAATTTACATGCACGTCCATCTGTATTCCATGCTGGAGGCCTTTCATCTGTAATCTGTAGATAGAGCAGTTCAAAGACGCTCTCAGTTCTTCTTCTTCTTTCTCAGAAGTTTCATTTGCAAATCACAAATTGCATACGGCACAACGGAACATGTGAACATCTGAACATGGGAATATGAGAACATGGGAACTAGATCTTACTTCAATATATGATGCAAAGTACAAAATACAAAATACATCAAAAGCTCAAACACATCTACATGTTTCTGTAATTCCATCCAAACTCCACATTCTACACCACTTTTACCATGTCAAAATGTGGTAAAATACTGATATTTTCCCCATGCATACTGTACATTGTGTTGTGATGTGGTATGATCAAAAATTTCTCATGTCTCCATTTTCAATATTCAGATGTCTTTGAAACATCAAATACCAAACTCCAAATAAAATTATCATTATCAATATTTTCCGAGGAATGCAGGAAAATTATTAAAATTATAAATTAACTTATTGCTAATAAATTTTCTGTTTCATCCCAACTTTTGAAAAATTCTGAACATCAACACAAGTCAATAAATTCAAATAATATTCACGTGTCAGTTGAGAACTTTTCATGCGCAGTTTTTGTTTTTAATATTTTTCATTAATACTTTATTATTATTATTATCATCATCATCATATCATTATTGTGCTTTTGGTTCTTTTGGAAAACGTAATATTTTTCAATCATTTACGAAAATGAAAAGGTGCTACACCTACAGATTTCGGTATCATTTGGGCTTGGGTTCGGATTTGGATTTGGATTCACATTCAGATTCTGGCTCGAGCTTGTGTTTGAGCTGGGAGTCAGATTTGAAATGGATTTTGATTTGGGTTCCATAAAAAATGTTGTCAATCTAATCCAGATAGTATAGGAAGAGATAGAGGAAGAGAGATAAAGTGAGAGTGAGAGAAAGCCTGTGAAATTGGAGCGGAATCCATGCTGAGTACTGATCTATATAGTTCCATATTACCTTTTTCTTTTTTCATCCTTCGTCCTTTATCCTTCATCCACGCAGCTAGAGTAAAATGCTAAAATGCTAAAACGCACATGACATAAAATCTTTATATTAAATTGCTTTTAGCAGGTGTGCTCTCGTCTATCGTACCTGGATAAAAAATCGACACACTTGTGTCACCATTCTTTCCTCAAATCCCACAATTCCATTTTCCATTTTCCATATTCTATATTCCATTCATTTTCCATTACCCATTATGCATTATCCATGATACATTTGTATTATGAATTCCACACTTTATAATAAAAATGATGATTACTTTCTCCACCACCACCATCCATCTATCTTTCTATCTATCTACTGGGGAGCTCTTTTATATTTTATTCATTTGAGTTCTGAGTTCTGAGTTGTCACAGAAAGCACAACATGGAAAAAACTGAAATTGTGTTGAGTTGTGTTAATGTAATAAATCCCTGTGAAAAAAGGCCTCGACTCTTACTTTTCCTCTATCAATATTCTAAAGTCTGAAGTTCCAAATTTTATGTACAGCTCAGAGCTAAAAATTATATTATGTATTCTGCATATTTTTGTTGCTTATCACAGTTGTATTTGTAAGAAACACGCAACAATGGTTCAACCAATTTTAACATCTCAAATTTTTAAATGCCTGACGCCTGGCCGGATTTCTGAGAGAAAGAAAACTTGGATAATGTCTTGTTAGCAGTTTGTGGTAGATGAAACTAGTGAAAAAGTGAAGGAATGACTAGAACTCAACTTAAACATAAATTTCACATTACTTTAACCTTGGAGGAAAAGTCCAACTCCAAGTCCAACTTCAATTCTTACCCACAATGATCATGAAATGTGAAAGGTAAATGACTGGGTCTGAAACTAGAGTTATGGATTGTGAATTGTTGGTTGTAGATTGTGGAGCAGGAGAAAATGTTGGATAACGCGAAAACTGATTCATTTTTACTGATATAATATATTATTGCATAACTGCATACTACATACTACATACTACACACATGCTACAAGCCACAAGAACTGGTGTTTTACTCATATTTTACATGATTTATTTGAACAACTCATGCCTCGTGCCTCATGCATGTACAACGAACATGTCAATGAATGAGCCTTGTTACTTTTCACCAGTCACTAGTCACTAGTCTCTTCTCAATAATTAAGGAAAAACCGCCGTGGCTCAAACTTTCAATTTTTACTCACAAGTCGGAATTCCAAATTCACAGCCGAAAATCGCCATGCACAATGCACACTGTAAATTGTACAAACATTTAATACTTCTTCTGTAGAATGTAGAACTGTCTACAAAAAAGTGGTAAAAAGAAAAGGAATTTGCGAATAATATGGTTTTTTTTAATCATTACGATAGTGAAAGCGATATCAATTTATGAGATTTAAGTTTTAGAATGGTGGGTGAAATTTAGAATTCAGAGTTCAGAATCAAATACTGAATTGTGAACAGTGGAGTTTTTTGATAATTCTTGTGGAAATCCAAGTCCTTGTCAAATTCCATCATTCATGTGGATCGATATCATCTCAACTCCAATTTCCATGATATTATGTAGTACAAAATAATAATAATATTGTATAATATGCGACCAAATTAGACATAAAACAAAGTTGCGTGTACGCTGGAAACTAAAGTATTAAATTCTAAACATTTCTTTCTTTCTTTTGGTCATAATATTCATTTATTTCTTTTTATTTATCTCGAGTTTGCATTCGCCGTTACTCGTTACTCGTTCCTGGTTACTTGTTACGTAAATAGTAAATTCTAAATTCTAAAGGCTAGATATTATATTATATTAGATATAAGATACAGTCCAGTCATCACAATCTTCATGAACCTATGTACATATGTACAACACGCGTACGTTTACACTTACCCTTACACTTAGATTACATTACAATCTTACAAACAAATATGATTACATACATTCTTAACATGTACGTTGTACATTGTACAATTTACATTGGATTTCGGTAGTATAATAATATAATAATATATCGTACAATCGTTTCTTTCTTTCTTTTATTACACATTACGTAATAATTATAGGTTCAAAAAGAAGTAATAATAAATTACTATGAACTACGAAGAATGAACTATGATATTTAGTCATGTACAAACTCCGAACATTCACCACAGTTTCATACTCGAACCCGTTCCTCTACACTCTATACACTCCACACAAACTGTATCATGTATCATGATTCATGAATAAATCCAGACACAAAATAAATGTGCACTGTCCCTTGTAGTTTGTAGATGGTTTCTAGTAGACATTTGACATATTATAGCAAAATGAAAATAAACATTTCATAGACACATGGACAATCGACAATGGACAAGTCAAGTCAAGTCCTGTATAGAAAACATAATCATAACATTTAAAATAAAATTTTATACTTGATAGAACGTAAACTGTACACTGTACACCGTACATTCGCTTGATTAAATACGAGTAAAATTTTCAATTCACATTCTTATTCACATTTCCCATTTCACATTTTGTTCTCAACTCTTTTTTTTCTCTTTCTCTCTTCTATGTTTTTCACCATCTTGAATTCCGACTTGTCACCCTTTTATTTTTTTAGTCCTTTTTGAATCTTGAAAATGCAATGGATAAAATTATGTAATAAAAGTGGAGAACAAAGTGTGAAAATTCCTGACATACTAAATACAATTAAAAGTATATTTTTTTTGTTAGGCATGATCTTTGAATCTTTGAATCACCACTCATAGTGCTTCGTGTATTATTATTTTTAATTTTTAAAGGTATCCAAGTTCGCCATAGAATCAAATGGTTGATTGTAAATTATAATAATATATCACCACACATATAATACTCGACTATGAACTCTCGGTATTCGATTTTTGATAGGCTTAATGATTATTAATTATTGGATATTGGATAATATCGTAATGTAGTGTAATGTTTCGTAATACTTATATTACCGAATATCGTAAAAGCGTCTTTTATAATGAGTAGTGAGTAAATAGAGACAGTAAAGAGTGTTCTTATATTTTATGGACTAGACTTTTACAGTTTGTGAAATATACAATATGCGTAATATTTTGTTGTATTATTTTATATTATTTGGTTTGAATTTGAATTTTTGTTGAGTTTTGGCTTGACTTTGATTTATTCTCCTTTGCTTTGCAAGGTTTGACACAACTATAGAAAGGGAAAATAAGGGGAATAATGTAGAAAAAAGAGGGTTATATATATTTTGTATTTTATGCTTTATCATTTATCATTTATTATGTATCACGATGGTAGAAAAAAGAGTATTTTATATTTTATTCCCTCCGCAGTCTTCTTGCCTCCGTTTCCTTTGAAGTTTTGTGTTTTGGGTCTGTCATGTTCCATTCTGTTCTCTGTTCTCTGTTCTAGAATTTAGAGTGGTCTGTACTATTGCTTTTGCATCTGTTTTCTGTTTGTAATAGCACTAGCAATAGCCGGTGGACTTAATATGAAAAGAAACATAGATTCCAATTAAAGGGAATAATTAGTATGCTTTGGGAATTCATTCATGAGGAAGACGGTGTGGACGTGCTGGTACTGGAACTGGTACTAGGAGTGGTATGCGAATGTGTATTTGTATTGCTACTGGGAGGCGGTAGTGGAGGCGGTGCATGATGCGAAGTAGGAACAGAAGTGAAACCAGTAGTGTTACCAGTAGAGACGGAAGGAGAAGACGACGAGGAAGAAGACAGCGTATTTGTCGTTCGGGAAGTGGACGTAGTAGCAAATTCATGAAGAATATCACGAGCCATGTCAATGTCATTCCGAGTAATGCCAAGAGCACGAATTACCAGTTCTTGTGAGAATCCCTCCCCAGTGAGAGTTTGAATAAAATCCATACATAGATTCTCATAGGACGTACAACTACTGCTAGGACTCTCATCATTCCAAACAGGATCAGAAGAGAAACTCGATGTCTTTTTCGGGCCAGAACTAGAACTAGAACCAGCTCCAGTTGGAACAACCATATTATTATGACTATTATTATGATTATGACTTTGGCTTTGACTCTGACTTTGACTCGAGCTTGAACTTGGACTTTGACTTGCTAAATCCAATCCAGTCGTATTACAACTTTTAAGTCGTTCCGATGCTGAGGAGGCTGAGGCTGAGGAGGAGGACTGCTGTGGTTCCAGTCGTTTTAAGCTCAATTCACTAGGATTTGTATTTTCGTAGTTGGGCCCTTCAAGAATAGTTTCTGATGAATTAGATCCATCAAACTCAATACCCGCTGAGTTTAAACTTGAATGAGCTGTGGAGGCAGAAGCAGAAGTAGAAGAAGACGAAGAAGAGGAAACACATGCTTTATTTGAAGTAGTTGTCGTTGTTACTGCTCGACCATGTGAACTTTTAAGTCTCGAAGACGAAGAAGAAGAAGACGAAGACAAAGAAGATGATGATGATTGTTGCTGCTCCTCATTCACCAGTTCATTCACAGTCGTCTTTTTGCTAGAGTTTGATACGGCTGATGAGGATGCGGGTATTATAGGTGAGCGACTCACAACAACACGAGTGGAAAAACTGGAGGATGGAACTTTTTCCTTTCCACTTAGTTGTGGATGAAGAGAATGTCTTGGCACTGCCTGAATTTTGCAACTACTACTATTACTACTACTATTACTATTTGAACTGGTACTCGTATTTGCATTAGTATTCGTACTGGAACTTGAATTTGAATTCGAATTCGATGCAGGGACATTTTGTTGACTAGAAGATGATGATGTGACTATGGTGTTATTCAATGATGGACAAGATGAGTGAGAGGAGTGATGATGATGGTGTTGAATTGAAGTTAGGATTTTGCTACTACTTGATGGTTGATTCACATTTACATTCACACGTCCCATTTTGGAAATATTCACACTGATTTCAGCCGACTTTCGCCCTTGACTTGATGTCACTTTAACACTACTTCCGCCATTAGCATGAACATTAGCGTTGCTTTTACTTGCATTTGTACTAGAGGTGATGACTTTGGAATTTGAATTTGAATCCGATCCATTCTCAACAGCTCCACCTACACAAAAACAGAGAAGCAGAAAATATTATTAGTTTTTACTAGAATCTAGAATCTAGAATCTAGAAACTAGAATAGTCAAGGTTTTATTATAATAAAAAATATTAAGTAAAAACCATTATTATTTGTAGAAAGTAGAAATACTAGAAATATTATACATAACAGATTGTAGATTCTATATTCTAGACTCGAGACTCGAGACTGTAGATTGTAGATATTTCGCAATAGAATGAGAAATGAAAGGAAAAGAGCAATAGGAAAATAGAGAGAGAGAGAAACCAAGTAGGCAATTTCACGATTCACTTGAATTCCATTATAAATAATGCGGGTCAGAACTTTCCATTCATTTCTCATTTCTCTCAACTCCAAACTCTGAAATCTAATATAAAATGAGCTTGACTTGACTTGACTTGGCTTGCTGTCTTCTCCATCTACTTTTGCTCTCATGTTTGACAAGTCAAGTTTAACCTTTTGTAGTCCGTAAATACCAACGTCAATGTAAAATGTAATATGAAATCTACTACCTACAACACACAATCTACAGTCTACAGTCTAAAGTATTACGAGATATGAGATATGAAATGCGAAACAAGAAATGCTTGACAAGGTTTATGACTGAAAAAGATAAAACGCTTACGCATTTTATGCATCATTATCTACAATCTACAAAGGAGAAAATCCTCTTGAAATTTTTCATTAGCTTCTATCCAAAAAAGTAAAAGTAAACTCAATCAAACTACAAACTACCAACTGACAACTTTCAAATGGACAATATACTATTATTATGTAGATTGTAGATAATAAATTTCACAAGTATTTTTCATTTATTCAACTCTTAATTTCTATTTTCTATAGCAGGTTTGGTTTGGATTTTTCGAGTTTGGATTGGATTGCTTTCTCTTTATTCTCATTTCTCTATTTTCCATTTTCCATTCCAGGTTTGAATGACAAATATCTCTCTACAATCTGGAATCTGGAATCAGACTGGAAAAGTTCCGGATTGATGACTGCTGATCAAATGATGTCAATTTTTCCATTTCATTCAACCTTCAACATTCAACCCGTCAAATTGCCTACCTACTATCTACTACCGAAGCACATGTACTTTTTCCTAAAATGAGATTAGAGAATAAATGAAGCTTACTGCGGTCAAGTAAAGTGGCTGTCGTTGTCGTTGTCGCAGGTTCTGTTTCCATCTCATTTGTTCCCAAGTCGAGGACGTTGCTATTATCGTTTGCAGTACTGTGACTATTACCACTCGGCTTACTGCTGTTACCACTGGGAGTTGAGCTTTGAGCCACGCTCACGTTGGTACTGGAAATAGAACTCGAACTGGTGTTCGTATGAGTCAGTTGGTTGGAACTTCGAGGAGGATTGGATCTGGGTGCTGCGATTGGCCTCTGAACAATCTGACTTGCTTCAATTGGACTCGTCAACCTATTTTTTCATTAAAAAACAGAATGGAAAAATACAGATTACAGATTACAGATTCAGGATTAAGGGATGAGATTTACGATTAAAAATTTAGAATCAAGAATTTCGATGAAAAGAATGAATATAATTTCATTTTTACTTTTACTTTTTAATACACTTTGCCAAATCTTTTATGGAGGAAAATATTACGAAGTACAAAACTTGAATAAATACAGATTGATTTATGTAGAATGTAGATACAAGATAAAACTATCAAAAATATCAATATATTCAAATAATATCGTCAAATGTTATTTTGAGCGGAGGACATAAATTTTTCTTCCATTTTCCATTTTCTCACTGGAGACTGGATACGGAGATAAGAAAACTAGAAAATGCCTTTCTTTTATGCTTAAATCAATAAGTCAATAATTGATTCCTCCATTGGATTTGAAATTTGAAAGAGAGATATGAGCTTTCGCCTCATAATCATAATATAAAAATCACTGCTATCTAACTCGTGAATTGTCGATTCTCTATTTTAAAGTAAAATCAAGTCATTCAGGAAATTGAATGCTAAATCCAAATTCAATCAAATTTAATCCATTCCGATTTCTAAAATAGACGAGCGTAATCTAATCTAAAAAGTAATTGAGAAGTGTTCTTACCTAGAAACATTATTCGTGTCCAAGTTGCTGACATGAGAAGAGGAAGAAGGAGATGGCGTTGTGATTGTGCTCGGTATGTTACTACTACTACTAGTACTAGTACTAGTACTTGACACTCCTGATAGTGATACTGACAATGAGACGGAAGCGGAGGAGGAGGTGGAGGTAGAGGTGGATATCGATGTTGATGTTGATGTGGATGTAGAAGTCGAATTCGCATTCGCATTCGTAGTCGAACTAGACGGAGAAATAGCTAATGACATGGAAGTTGATGGTTGTGGATTTTTTTCATTTTTTCTAGGAGGAAGTGGAGGTGGTAAAGTTCCTTGAAGGAGTGAAGGCGAAGACTTTGAAGATACTGATGAATCTTGGAGTGATCCCATACTACTCGTCGTGGTCCCACTGTGATTACCCTGACTAATGCTATGACTATGACTACTATTAACACTAGAGTTAGAACTGAAATCTCCATCTGGTAACAATCTGAACTGTTCCTTGTGTCTCTGATTTTGGAATCTCATGACGCCTATGCTAACTGCAAGATCCAAATCACCGGCCACACAGCAGTCTTTTCTAGTTGACGTAGGAGAATCTCTCGGTGTGGTCCTGGGACTTCGACTGTCCGCCTGTAAAAACATTTTACATTTACATTTTACAATACACTAAAAACTTGAAATTCAAATTTATATAATAACCTCCTACTTTTTTCATGAATTTCACCATTAAGAAATTTTTCATAAGATAAAAAAAAACGAAGGCCTTGTGAGTTTATTCATGATTCCCAAAAAAAAGATTGACAACAACGAAAAAATTTTTAAGAATCTCAATGAAAAATGTACGACTTTTTGTACATCGAAGACAGAATATTATGAAAAATCTCAACTCTACATTGAATCTGGAATCTAAAAGAACAGTCAAAACCAGTCGTCTCAAATGAAATACATTTACATTTTTCCATTCAAAAGAAAACTGTTATTAGATATTTCAGTTCAATAGAAAATGACACGTTGTCAGCATTTTTCAAAAAAATTCAAAAATTACACTAGAAGTTTGAGATTTGATTCGAGATTCGAGGCAAAGAAATACAAAGTCTGTAATATGTAAATTACATTTGACTGTTGATGGTTGATGTTTTGAATTGTGACTTGTGACGTATATATATTCATTTCTTACCCGACTATCTGGAGTTTCGGATCTGGGTGACAACGCCAGAGATGGAACTAGTGAGTTGTTTAAATCGTGACTCCAATTTCCAGTATCCTGTAAAAAATCAAAAATTGATAATGTACACAAAATATTAGGACAAATGATCAAGTTTGAAAAACATGATTCAAGTCAACTATAACATAGGTTTCTCTTTATAATTACAAATCATGCGTCATGATTGTCATGTAATACTCTGTAATCTGTAATAATATAAACTCAGAAGTCAGTTGTAGTGAAAATACAAGGAAAATGGACAACAGTATACAAAAGCAAAAAAGAGCTACTTAAGTCAGAGCATGCAAAATGAAAAAAGCTGGAAGCTGGAAACTGGAAAAATGGAAAGGCTCTACTTTTTCTTAAAGATAAAGAAGTCGGTTGTCGGTTTTCGATTCTCTGGAAATTTCCATATTTTCCATTTTCCATTTGAGTCAAAAGTAAAAAGTAAAAGGACGTGGTAATATATACTTAATAAATTGGAGAATTATCTCAAATCTCAAACACTAGAAATGTATGTAAACGGTAAATGGTAAACGGAAGAAAAGATACAAGTAGTTAAAATAGAGAGTTCCGAGCGTTCCGCAACTTTAACTTCTTCCTTCCCTACATTTTGCACCCATACAAACTTACATATGTAATATCCATGAATTTCTAAGATTGCCATTTTTTGTATCGCTTCTTTCCCCTAATTTTGCATCTACAATCTACAGATAGTTTCTACATTCTATATTCTAGAATCTAGATTTTAGATACATCGTTTTATAAAAACACACACAAGAACTTTCAGATGACTAAAGAGAAAAGTTGAACAAGAAAATACACAAGAGAAAATGTCTCATAAATTATTACAACTTTAATAGTAATATATACATTATACATTATACAGTTACACTATATGTAAATTGCTACGATGCAGCTACGATACAAATGAAAAGCACAGATGCTAGTGGTGGTCATTTAAGCGAGGATTAATAGCTATATGCATCCGGCATTAGCTTTTCCCTTAGATATTTGAAAAAGAGCCAAAAATATGTCGATTCCTATCTTATATCTCTCTCTTTCTTTCTCCTTTCCTTAACTTCCATTTCCGTTCCTGAATCTTGAATCAAAGTTTTTCCTTTGGGATAAAAAGCAGTACTACATGTATGTAATATTTAATGTGTGTGATATGCGATACCTCGAAACTCAAGTCTCGAGTTTCTTGAAGCTTGGTTTAGAATTTCTAGATATTCTAGATTTTCTATCCTCAATCTTCCTTACCATTCCAGCAATTTATACATAATAAATATGTGTGTATAAACTATTACAATACGCTCATAAAGAAAATATCTGGTCTAAATTTTCTAAATTTGAAAAGTTATTTCTACATCATTTTTGTAAAAGTTATGCATGACACATGAGCAAATTTAGACATGTATTAGAAATTAGAAGTGGATCCTGGAGAAAAATTGAGCGATATGACGAGTACTTAATGAGAAATCTTGATGGTTTCATTGATTTTTCCTAAAGCGATTCTAAACCAATTCTAAACATGAGTTTAGTTTTAAAGTTCGTAAAAGAATGAGTGAAATTATCTAAAATCTAATATCTAATATGAGCAAATGGCACACGGTAAAAGTACAGTAATTTGTTCAGTTTAGAGTTTAGAATGTACAGTGTAGAGATTCAGAGGTAATTTCAAGCTTCACGTTTCAAGGCACTTGAGTACGTTTTTCCACATTGTATATTTTATTATACCTGTGGCTCTTTAACATTAGCAAGGGAAATTGAATTTAATCCTGCTATCACTAAAATTAGATATGATCCATTATTCATTACACACGTACTAACTAATATGAAGATAATATTATGTAACTAGAATCTAGAGTAGTTCTTGGATTTATTACAAATTACAAATCTACCGTATAAAGATCAATGTCGTGTTTTAGGCTCGAGATTCTAGATTCTAGAATCTAGATTCTAGGAAAAGTGGAAGAGGAAAGACGGGGATCAGAAATAATAAGCGATACACTTGAGGGGAATCTATTAGTATTATTATTACTTCCTCTCTCTTTCTCCTGAATGATAAATATGCCTCCGATTGCCGATTGGGCTTGTAGCTTGTACTTAATTTCATGTGCTCAAGTTGAACTAGTTCTGTGAGCTGTGAGCTGTGTGTTAAGCCTGTGGTTCTGGGTTCTGGGAAAAATTGGCATTTACCGAACCACAAAACTCAACTCAAGTTCATTTCAATTAAGTGACTGCACTGTTCACTGCTTACTATACATCATCCACATCCACCATACACCATACTAAGAACCTCACACGGCATGGACCTGGTTTCGATGTTGTGCATTGCTCAGTGTACAGTCTTTACTTTCTCCATGGCATGGTGTACGGTGAAGTCGTTATCCTCAAGCTTAAATGTTAATTGATATTGATTCTTTGGTATGGAGGAAACAGCCTTGTGTTCATCAATTACAGCCTCAGTACTCGGTATGTTTTATGATGCTAGATATTCCTGATATTCTCTCTGCCTCAGTCCGTAGTCCATAATCCTTATCTAATACAGAGAGCAGATTATTCGGTTCATAGTTCATAGTCGTCTACTACATATTTTTACTACAAAATGTGGATACTTTCTACTTTCTCCTAAAGCATGATTCGGAAAAACCTCCTCGTTTATTACAATTTATAACATTTTCCGTACCTTTACTCTGAGCTAAGGAAGATTTTTACAAGTCAAAAAACTGACTAGGTACTTTCTTCTTATTACAGAATGCAATATCATAAAATGTTAGCTCTTTCCGTACATTGGGAAGATAAGCCTCAATCGTCAATATACTATGCAAAAGTTTGAAATATTCTAGAGCCTAGAGTCTAGATTCTACAACTCTTCTTAAATTTTGACAGTTGATTTGATTTGAAGTGAACATTGAGTTGCACTTACAAAACGTCAGTCTATAAAAACCTATCATTTATCATACATATATCTTCGTCAATGAAATCGTGAGACGAATAAAATTCTTTTTTGTATCCAGTCTCTAGGCAGTGTTGTTAATCACTCAGAAAGCACTGAAAAGTTATTCAAGGGAATTTACATATAAATATTAATTAAGAGATCCTATAATGTATCGGTTATGGAGAACGGAGGGAAAAAAGCTGCAACATTCCTCAATCAAAACTGATACTCGACAAATGGGTACAAGGTACATTAACAGAAAATGGTAGCAATCACAATTAGTACAATAAACAACATTCAAGAAGGAACAAGATCCAAAGGCATGACATGCACATACATAATTAGATTTTATGTAGATCCATAGAAAAATTTTCAAAATTGCAAAAATATCCATCTTAAAAGAATAATTTGTAAAGTGGAATGAAATAAGACAACATGTCAATCATGAGATAGCTAACTTTTACAAAGAAAATTTTGCAAGAGACTTTGTACGTCAAATACCCAAATAAATAAATAAGTAAATCAATAACTATAAATATAAATGAAAACCAAAAAAAATAAATTCGTCCAAAATTATTTTTGAATACTATAGGTACTTTTATTATGTAATATGTTTAAATTAAAATAGGACAATTTTAAAATAATAATAATTTATATATATACACATAATTAGCATATACATAATAATAATAATAATAATAATAAACTTTTTAAACTGGCTCTCTGTAACTTAAAAACGTACATTTGAATTACGACTTAGTAACTAAAATTGTTTTTACAAATCACATGACCACATACAATGACCAAAATGATAGATATTTGAGCATTATGATGGGTCATCAAATAGTACTACAAAAATCATCGTACTATTTTTAGTTACGCCTTCTTTCTTTCTTTTTTTTCAAAAACAAAAAAATATATAACGAAATTCCCAAAAGTTGACTATACCGAATAACATTTTACGTTGTCATTACTCTGGTTTTTGAAATAAATATAAAATATAAAATATAACATAATATAAACTTACATTTCAAATAATAATAGGATCACTACAGTTTCTAAAAACCCATACAAAAATGACAATGCACTAGTAGTATAATAACTTTTATTAACTTCAGTTGAGATATTACTTGATAAGACAAGATAGAGAGAGATAGTTTTAGATCAATGACGATCATTTTGTGCATCAAGTATTCTCATCTGAGGCTAAGATTCAATCAGGTTTTTGTTGTTGTTATTTAAAATTTAAACAATAAAATAAAATAGTGTATTATAATAATTGTAGCTCATACACCGTTTATGAATAATAATTATTATTATTGTCAAAAAACGCATTCAGCTTGTACAGTGTACAAATTTCATGCAGCAGTGTATACTTTTATATCTACCACCTATCAGTATACATACATCATACACATCTATTAGTAAATTATATTGTAAAATAAGAATGGCAGAGGAAATTAAAATTGAAATCAAATGGTTTTCCAATTCATTTTCCAGATTGACTAGGCTTACAAAAAACAATCATAAAATATTGACATTGGACATGATTCCTAGTTCTTAGCGTAAATAAGTTTAAATTTGCGGATTTTTTTGTAAGTCTCATACAATAATCATTATTATTACAAATAAATTTTTATTAAGTTTAAAAAGGTTTAAAAAAATTTACTTTGATTTGAAAATTTTAAAAAGTCACCTCGTTCAAGGTAAAGTATATACTATTATTTATGTATATCATATATACGCCATTTAAAAACACGGTTTCAACTACATTTCAAAAATCTACACCTTCGTCTTTTAAGTACAAAAATGATTGAAAGGACAATGGACATGAAAAATTTCATTTGTCTCTCCTTTACAAAAAAAAATCCAAAAAGATTCAGTTTTTTCCCCTATTATAATATTTCAGCTTTTGTACGACTTCAAGTAACAACGTTTGTCCTACATAAAACTTGATTTCAGTACTTAAAGGAGCGTGGGGCAAAACTCGTCACCAAATTGTTTTGTTTATTGTGCGCGTTTGACCAAACGCATAATTATGATGATGGTGTCAAAAAAAAGTTTAGAAGAAAGTGCTTGAAAGCTCTATCTCAATTTTCAAAATTTCGAATTATAAAGTTAAAAAAAAGCCATTTTAAAAATGAGTCGATATTGGGTATGTGGGGCAAAACTCGTCACACTTTCAACACA